>CM052888.1:47883331-47903416 GCA_028534135.1 Potos flavus
CCATTTTTTGACGTGATTATCTGTTTTTTGAGAGTTGAGTTTGAGGAGTTCTTTATAGATCTTAGATATCAGCCCTTTGTAGTGTCATTTGCGAATATCTTCTCCCATTCCGTGGGTTGCCTGTTTGTTTTGTTGACTGTTCCCTTGCTGTGCAGAAGCACAGACTTTCTGATGTGAAGGTCAGTCCTTGTTTCTCTAGACTACAGCTTCTTTGCCTCAGTCGTTTTTAATTCTCTGTATCTCAGAGTTAACTGGGATGTTAAACATATGTATACATGAGCATGCGTGTGTACACACAGACACAAATACATATATATGCTAAGCTTGGAAACAACCACTCTAACGCACGCTATAATTCTGGGTGCTCCACGTAGAACTTTAGAACTTAATGTCCTTCGGGTGCTTTAATGTGTTCTTTGTTTTACTTTCTTCATTGGCGATAAGAAGTTTAATTCATCACTTGAATGCTCTTTTACTCTTGTAAATGTTGAGATCCTACCACATTAAGGAAATGCTGAATAATCAGAATTTTTTTTTTTTATTATGTTCAGTTAGCCAACGTATAGTACAACATTAGTTTTTGGTGTAGTGCTCAGTGATTCATTAGCTGTGTGTAACACCCAGCGCTCATCCCAACACGTGCCCTCAGTACCCATCGCCTGGTTACGCCCTCCCCAAGCCCTCCCTTCTGTAACCCTGTTTGGTTCCCAGAGTCCAGAGTCTGTCACGGTTTGTCTCCCCGTCTGATTTCTTCCCATTCCATTTTCCCTTCTTTCCCCTGTGGTCCTCTACGTTATTCCTTACGTTCCACATAGGAGGGACATATGATAATCGTCTTTCTCTGCTTGACTTCTTTCACTTGGCATAATCTCCTCCAGTCCCATCCCTGTTGATGCAAATGGTGGGTATTCGTCCTTTCTGATGGCTAATACTCCACCGTATATGTAGAATTTTAATAACCCTCCCAAGTTCTAAATATTTGCATAGACCTTTTTTTAAGTCACAAAATCCTATGAGGGTAAGTTTTATTATGTACATTTACAGATAGAAAATTGGAGCACAGAGATTAAGTCACAGGTAGTGCAGCTCTGAATTTATCTTAGGCCTGTTTGCCTTGAAGTCTGAACGTGTAGGGGTCATACCAATGGCCACCTCCCCTCACTTAGGCCGTCGCTTTCCTCCGAAAAGGATGGTTGAGGATTGTTGGAATGAAACATCCGGCACTCGAAGAACTATACTTTTGGGGTCACGGTTTTCCTGCCCAGTTCCAGCAAATTCCTTCACTTCCACTGGGTCTGTTTTTGTCTCCTGTAGACCACGCTCCGGGAGTCAGTTGAGGTTCCCTTTAGTTACTAACCCTTCTTTCTCTCTCTCATAAATGCCAAGGCCACATTCCAAGATACATCAGTGGCAGGAGGTCTGCTCCGTGTTTTGCAACGGGAACATGAGCGAGCTGGACCTGAGTAACAGCAGGCTTAACGCCTCTTCGATGAAGAAACTCTGTTATGAGCTGCGAAATCCGAGGTGCAAGCTCCAAAAACTGACGTAAGTGTGACGCTCGGTTTGAAAAACGCCATCAGCAGATAATCCGACATTTTTCTCTGGATTGTTGCACGGAATATCTATTTTTTCAGAAAGTACGCTCGGGTGCTTGGGATAGTAAGATAAACACGTTGGTATGAGTTTAGGCAAAGACCGGGCACTCTGCACGAGGCTGCCGTTCCGAGCCGAATGAGAAGGAGTAGAAAGCTGGGAGGACGGAACTGGGACACAGCACTTGAGAGTCAGACTTGTGTGGAGTCCCTGTGAATTGTCGGGTCTTAAGGAAAGGCGGGTAGTTCGTAGTGAGGCATTTCTTCGTGCAGTGGATATTTAATGAGCGTCTCTTCTCCATTCTGAGGTTATAGCCGTGAACAGAAGGGGTAATCCCTGCCTTCACGGGGCTTCCAGTGCTGGAGAAACACACTGAAACGGCCAGAGTAGTGTAAGCGGCAGCGAGAGCCCCCAAAGCAGGAGGAGCTCTGTTCAGGGACCAGGTGTGGACGGGGAGCGCAGAAGGGCTCTCCTGAACGAAGGGTATTTGAATAAGGACCTACTCATCGGTGCCGAAGCATGGTTTTGGACCGAAACCTCTCACACGATGTAAGCAGAGATCACAGGGGCCCAGTGCGGCCCGAAGGTAGGGACGAGTGGAGGCGGCCCTTGAGGGGGAAGCCAGGGGAGAACCACCTGACCGAGGACGGACCGAATGACTCCGGGTTGGCGAAGGTGTTGGGTTGGATGTTCTAGAGTCCACGCCAACTAATTCCGTCCTACTGTCCGTCTGCGATTCAGGGCCACCTCGAGGTCAAAGTCAGACGCGCGCACCGATGCAGTGAGTCAGGAGCAGAAGGTCTGGCGGTGACGATTGTCCTCAGACCTCCGCGTATTGTGCGAGCCGCATCAGACGCAGGGGACACGGCCTTAAACCTCCCTCTGTTGGGCGACGGCGTTTTCGTCCCCCCGCCGTCCCCTCTGTTTTGGTCTTAGCACTTCGTCCTAAAGACGTGGAGAAGCAGATCGCAGAACAAGAGAAGAGCGGTGTTCTCACCAGACCTTTCTGGGTTGCGGGAGTGGGGGGTCGCACCCCGCCCAGGGGAGTAGGGGCTCCGGGGTTTCTCCTGGCAGACTCGGTGGGGGAGGGGTGGGCTCCTGATGAAATACGTCCAGCTGGCCCTCAATTTTTGGGTTCCTCCTGGAGATGTATATCCTTGAGGGAGGGGTCTGTGTGCGTGTGCGTGTGAGAGAGAGAGAGAAAGGCAGGAGGAGGGCGTTCTCCCCTCCGTGAGGCCGGCCTCCTCACTTCCTCTTTCCGGCAGGTGCAAATCCATAACTCCTGTGAGGATCCTGAAGGAGCTCGTCCTTGTCCTACACGGGAACAGGAGGCTGACCCACCTGAACTTGAGCTCGAACAACCTGGGAGTCCCCGTGTCCACGATGATCTTCAAAACCCTGAGGCATTCAGCCTGCAACCTCCAGTATCTGTGGTAAGCGTCCGGTCTTCCGGATCTGTCCTCGAGGTCACCCCCAGACTCGGTGATGCCCCGGGAGGACAGGACTCAGCACGGCGTCTGGAGGATGTAGAGAAAGATGAGAAAGGGAACCAGTGTGTGGGTTCAACGCAGTGCTTCCCGATCCTTACTGTCCACCCCCCCCCAGGGACGTGTCAGATGCAGGGTCCTGGACCCCGCACCCCGAGACCCAGCAGGGCTGCCGGGGGGCCTGATAGCTGGCATTTCTAACAGGCTGCAAGGTGGTGGGGACCGCGTGCCCCACATGGAGTGGCACCAACTCGGAGGCCATCGTGCCTGGGGAGACGATGAGGAACAGGGAGAAATGAGCTTTCGTTTGTGGAACAGGGAGGCCTCCAGACGAAGACCCCCCTTCCCGGGGCTAACTGCCCGTCTTGGGGCCCCTTTGGCAGGTTGGAATCGTGTGGCCTCACCCCTCAGATGTGTTGTCATCTCTTTCGGGAGCTCGGCAAGAACTCGAGTCTGCGCTTCCTTAGCCTGGGGGACAATGATCTCTCCGATATTGAGAAAATAAGCCTGCAGGGGCCATCCGCGATGACAGAGTCGTCCCTGAGGGAGCTGTCGTAAGTCTCCCTGTCTCGTCGAAATTGGGTCTTTGCAAGGTTAAGTGGCAGGGTGGGGTGGCTGTGCGAGCATGTCTGGGGGGGCCTTGGGGATCCCCCTACGGTAGTTACCTGCCCAGCTGACACGCTCCCCATTTTCACTCTTTTCCACCGTGTCCTTAGGGCTCCGTCTCAGCCAGCTTTGCCTTCACCTTGATTGTGGGTGACTCACCTGCCAGTCTCCCCTAAACCCAGTGGTTTCATTTTTTAATATTTTAACTTCTTTTTTTTTTTTAAAGATTTTATTTTTATTTATTCGTCAGAGAGATCACAAGTAGGCAGAGAGGCAGGCAGAGGCAGAGGGAGAAGCAGGCTCCCTGCTGAGCAAGGAGCCCGACGTGGGACTCGATCCCAGGACCCTGGGATCATGACCCGAGCCGAAGGCAGCCGCTTAACCAACTGAGCCACCCAGGCGTCCCTAATATTTTAACTTCTTATTTTAAGATTTTTAAAATTTAAATTCAATTAGCCAACATATGGTACATTCAGATGTAGTGTTCGATAATTGATCAGTTGTGTATAACACCCAGTGCTTAAAGATTTTATTTATTAGAAAGAGGGAACACAAGTGGGGGGGGAGGGGCAGAGGGCGAAGCAGACTCCTCGCTGAGCAGGGAGCCCGACGTGGGGCTCAATCCCAGGACCCTGAGATCATGACCTGAGCCGAAGGTGGATGCTTAACTGGCTGAGCCACCCAGGCGCCCAATTTTTAAAAAAAAATATTTTATTGTGCACCATGTCAAAACTAATGATGTACTGCATGGTGGCTAACTTAACATAATAAAAAATAATAAAAAAATAATATAAAAATGTCCCATGTTAAAAAGGTTTAAAAAAAATATTTATTTGAGAGAGAGAAAGGGCACGAACAGGAGAGGGGTTGGGAGGGAGAGGCAGATTCCCCAGCGAACAGGGAAAATCCAGTGGTTTTTAAACTGGGGCTGACCTTGTCCTCCGGTGGACACTCGGCCATGTCTGGACGCTTGCTTGGCTCTCACAATTGGGAGGGGAGCATGCTGCTGGCATCTGGTAGGTGGAGACCAGCTACGATCAGTACCCGTCAGGGTGCTGGGGGACCCTCCCCCACCACCACCAAGACTGATCTAGCCCAAAGGTCAGTAGGGCCGAGATTGAGAAGCCCTTACACTGACCCACCTTTTCCTCCTTAAAACCCTGGTCCTTTATCCAGTTTCATCGTTCATGATGTCTGGGTCCCAGATGTGTGGCCAAGGGACTGGGAGTCTGAGAAAGAAAGAGAAGGTGGGCCGAGCTGGGGCTCATGCACTTGCGCCTTCCACAGCCTGGAGAAGTGCAAGCTGTCAGCGGCCATCTATCAGGGTCTGGCGCCCTGCGTCACCAGCATCCCGAGGACGACGCGGCTGTGCCTGGGATTCAACCCGCTCCGCGATGAGGGCGTGAGGCTCCTCTGCACCGCCCTGACTCACCCCGACTGTGCCTTGGAGAGACTGGTGTAAGTTCCTCTTGCGTCCATTTCCAGAAGCGCCTCTCCCTGGGGTTGGGCATGAGGAGAACAAGGGCCCTTGGCTTGGAACCCATTTATGTCGTCGAGTACTAACGCGTTGGATAATTAGTCCATGTGCTCGGCGCTATTCTAAACACAGGCTCTGCGTAGACCCCAGATTTGCTGGATCCGTCTCGGGGGTTGTGCCAAGGACCTCAGTTTTCACAAGGATACCAGGAAGTGATGACCTGGGACACTGATGGCCGGGCTCCTATCTCGAGACGCAGAGCTGGGCACCAAGGTCGGGCTGGGGGATAAGACAGACCCCCGCCCGTGCGGAGGATGTAGATTTATGAGTGAGTTTCCAAAAAATGAAACCCAGTAGTTCAGCTAGGAAGGAAGGCAAACAGGAATGAGTAGACAGAGAGTGGCGGGTTGGTTTCTTAGGTTGGTGAGAGAAGACCTTACTATCAGAGGAGGTGACACTGAAGCCAGCAGACGTCGACCGAGAAGCCACACACAGAGAAGGAAGAGGAGGACGGGGGTCCCAAGGCCGGAGTGCGCTTGGGGTGTTGTAGGAACAGCATGACGACTGGCGAGGCTGGGGAGACACGAGTGGGGGGGATGGCGGGCGACGACAAAGCTGGAGAGGCAGGACGATGTCCGGGAAATGTCCCGGCGGTGAAGGAATCTGTGTTTGGAGGTGGAACGCAGTCTGAGGACTGGAGTCTGAACGGGGACTCACTCGGCAAGATTGCCCAGGCGGCTGCTGAAGGGCAGACTATCATGGAAGCAAACATAGGGGCAGAAGCGAGTGCCTGTAGGTCAGGCAAGAGGATGGCAGTGAAGTGACCAGAGCGAGGTGGTAGGATTTCGGGGCGTACCTGAAGCTAGCGCCGGTAGGCCCTGCGGGTGCACTGATGTGGGTTAGGAAGGAGAGAACAAAAACCCCTCCAGACGATGGGCGTGGCAGCTGGGTGAAAGGTAGTGGCTTTTTCTGAGCCGGGGAAGACAGGGAGGATGGGGTTTAGGCGTGAGCGTTCGGTCTGGGGCATCGGAGCAGGAGGTGCCTACCGATCAACCACTAGAGAGGTCACCTGGGCAGGTCCCTGCAGGGCCGCAGGTTTCAAGGGGGTGGCGGGGTGGGGCTGAGCCCCCCGGCGGGGGTCGGTGCCACGTGTGATCTCGTGGATGTCTTCTAATTCGGCTGCGCTCTGCTGCTCTGCGGAAGGTTTGCAGTGGATGCAGAGATGGGCTTTCCTGGAACCGGATGTTCGGGTGAGCACAGAAGGGTAAAAAGGCCAAGGGGCACGTCCAACCGGGTAAATGATAAAAGGCCATAGAATCCGAGCTACGGAGCAGAAGGTTAGCACTCACTCAGCACCGAGCCTCAAAGAACCGTAATATTAATAGCTAGTTAATACATATATAATATGAGCTAATATATACTACTGTTCCAGGTTACATTATATTAATAATATATGTGATAATTATGTTATAATTATGCTTGTAGCAATATACTTTAATATGTAATTATATTTAATATAGATACATGAATATATAACAAAATGCAAAATATAAATCATATATGTAACCGATATAATTCATGCTGTTACACAGTAACATTATACATATCATGTATGTATAGCATGTCTACTCTATAATACCTAAGTATTTTTTTTATTCTTTTATTTTTATTTTTTTTTAAAAGATTTTATTTATTTATTTGACAGAGAGAGAGATTACAAGTAGGCAGAGAGGCAGGCAGAGAGAGAGGGGGAAGCAGGCTCCCCGCTGAGCAGAGCCCAATGCGGGGCTCGATCCCAGGACCCCGAGATCATGACCTGAGCTGAAGGCAGAGGCTTTAACCCACTGAGCCACCCAGGTGCCCCATTACCTAAGTATTTTAGATATACTATACATAGTGTACGTACTTATTATACATATCTAGTGCTTGTAGAATCTCTCTATATTCTATATCCTACAATTTGCCTTGCACACTTGCCAAGTACCATTCCGAGAACGGCACGCCACGGCTCGTGGGGTCATCGGTACCTGCTGGGCCGTCGGTCTCCACCGTGGCAAGAGGCCAAGGCCAGAGGGAGTGAAGCAGCAAGCCCGACCGTGGTCAGTAATGGCCACGCAGCACTCAAACCCACGTCCGGCGGGCCTCAAAGCCTTGGGCTCGTCCCTAGCTGCCTCGAGGTCCTTTAAAGTGTTTTCCCTTCTATTTTTTATTTTTCCTTAAACTTAAAAAAAAGAAAAAAAAAAAAGCCTCTTGCATTCAACTTTCCTGACATGTGAGAAGTCGTACATATTTACCGCACGAGTCAGTGCCTTAGGGGGAGTTACACACCCGCGAGACCCTCACCACCACTGAGGCCTTACACAGATCCATCACCTTCCAGAGTTCCCTCTTCCCCCTCTCTTCTTACTAAATTTTTTTTGTGATATCACTTAACATAGAATATTTATGTAGAAAATTGTAAATCTTAGAGAACTTTAAGTACACGGTGTGGTATTATTAGTTATAAGCCTGATGCTTATGGTAGATCTTGAGAACTTCTCTTGCGTTACTGAAACTTGATAGGCTTTGATCATCATCCCTTTATTTTTATTTATTAGATTTTTTTATCCCTTTTTTATTTTTAATTTAATTTTCTTTTTTGTGTTCCAAGATTCATTGTTCGTGCACCACACCCAGTGCTCCATGCAATCCGTGCCCTCCTCAATACCCACCACCAGGCTCGCCCATCCCCCACCCCCTCCCCTCCAAAACCCTCAGTTTGTTTCTCAGTGTCCACAGTCTCTCATGTTTCGTCTCCCCCTCCGATTTCCCCCAATTCACCCTTCCTTTCCTTCTCCCAATGTCCTCCATGTTTTTCCTTATGCTCCACACGTAAGTGAAACCATATGATAACTGACTCTCTCTGCTTGACTTATTTCACTCAGCATAATCCCCTCCAGTCCCGTCCATGTTGATACAAAAGTTGGGTATTCATCCTTTCTGATGGAGGCATAATATTCCATTGTATATACGGACCGTATCTTCTTGATCCATTCGTCTGTTGAAGGGCATCCCTTTATTTTTAACGATTTATTTATTGGAGAGCGAGCGAGCGGGGGGAGGGGCTGAGGGCTCCCCACTAAGTGCGGAGCCCAGCACAGGGCTCGATCCCGGGACCCTGAAATCATGACCTGAGCCGTAATCAGGAGCTGGACGCTTACGCGACTGGGCCACTGCACTGCCCCCATCATCCTCCTTCTATTGTTTCTGGTTTTGTTTTGAAACCACCACTCATGCCCAGAATGTCCTTGCTGTGCTTGTTGCATCAGTCTGGGGAGGGGTAAGTAAGCACCGATACTCGGCGTATCCTGGACTGGGGTTCAGGGGACACCGTGGCTGAGCTCAGGGGCGGGGCCCGAGGCCTGCGTCCCCGGGGGCCTCGGTTCAGGCGGCTTTCCTGAGCACCCGTCTCTGGCTCTTGCCCCACAGGCTCTGGTTGTGCGAGCTCGGCGGCCCCGCGTGCAGGCACTTGGCCCACGCTCTCCTTGAGAACAAGAGTTTGACACACCTGAACCTGGGGAGGAACGACCTGAGAGACGAGGGAGTGAAGCTTCTGTGCGAGGCCTTGTGCCGTCCCGACGGCCGCCTTCAGAACCTGGAGTGAGTTCCAGGGCCTGTGCGTCCTTTGGAGGATGGGGAGAGAGCGTGCGGACGGACTCGAAAACGCCCGGGTTCCCGATGGGGCTGGAGTCCTGGGTGTAGACGCGAAGGTCTCCTAGAGGAGCTTCAGGTGCTGCCGCAGAGGGATCGGTGGGGGGGCCGGGGGGGCCTGGGATGACCCCTGAGGACCAACCACAGTGTGTGCTGGGGGCTCCCACGACCACTCTGTGGGTTCGATGGCCCGTAGAGGACTTCAAGACCTTGCCATGCAGTCGCATCTGTGGCTGCGACTTATTACAGCGAAAGGAGAAAAAGTAAATTCAGCAAAGGGGAAAGGTACGCAAGGTCAAGTCCAGAGGACGCCAGGTGTAAGCCGCCTACAGGTGGCGTGGGGAGGGGGCCGCATTGTCCTGTCTGCTTCCTCACTATCGGGCAGATAGAGTGCTCCGACCTCCCGCCCAGCACCCTCCTCTTCCCGGGGCCCAGGCTGAGAAGTCAGGCTTTGGCGTCTCTTTCCCTCGGAAGACCGTGGTATGGGCTGGGGTAGACGCAGCAAAGCCCAAGGATGCGAGGGTCGTTCTTTCCCCCTTTCTGTTTGTTCTGCAGCTTGTCGGGCTGCTCTGTGACGGCAGAGGGCTGTCGGGAGCTTGCCGACGCCCTCCGGCACAACCATAACATGACCATTCTGGATCTCGGGAACAACGATGTTCGGGACGATGGCGTGAAGCACCTGTGTGAGGTTCTAAAAGATCCGAATTGTGCCTTGAACACGCTTGGGTGAGTTGACGCCGTGTTCTCTTTGCGGGAAGCCCCCCTCACCTCTGCTCTTGTCTCCGGAGGGAATGATACGCACTCACCCGGGGGCTCAAGAAGGTGAGGGACAAACGACCAAGTTCTCTTGTTCAAGATCTCTTCCGCTTAACGGCGAGGCTCGAGCTCAGAGACAGAAGCTCGTTCCAGTGACCCCCCGCCCCTGGTGTATTGTAACTATTCTTTGTTTCGGTCAGTACCTTTGGGATAGTCTGTGGGGGGCTGGTTTCCATGGTTCCCGGCCCAGAGTCTTTCCTACCCAAGGGGAAGTCCGATTTTAACCGTAAGGCGACAGGCTCCCTCAGCAAACTAAGACGGTCCCGACTCCCACAGCAGGAGTTCGAGTTAAGTGTGGCTTACGTGATCGCTATTTTTCACATAGGTGGTGGTTCTACTCACTCTCACAAAATGTTTAGAGATCATACGCTATTTCTTTCTTTGCGGAAGCCCTGCCATTTGCATTAAATGGGTGGGCCTTGAGGACATCTTGCCCATAAGTGAAATAAGTCAGAAGTTGCTGTTTTGTTTTGTTTTGTTTTCACCACACCCCTGTCCTTCGAGAAGTGTGTTGAGGTGCAATATTCTTTATCTTGTATGAAATGAGAAGCTCGCCTATGTATGCAAGTCATTCAGGGTCCTATTTGTGCCTTAAGAATGCCGGTCTAGTTTTAAGCCCTCACTCTCCAGGTGCTTCTCCCTGGATGTATAAGTGAATAAAATGTTGGTGACAGTTATTGCATTGTCTCTAAGGATGCATATCTGCCTGATATTCAGTTCACTTTCTTTTTTAAATTATAATTTTTATTTTTTTATTACGTTAGTCACCATACAGTACATCATTAGTGTTTGATGCAGTGCGCCATGATTCATTGCGTATAATACCCAATGCTCCATGCAATCGGTGCCCTCCTTAGTACCCACCACCGGGCTCACCCATCCCCCCACCCCCTCCCCTCTCAAACCCTCAGTCTGTTCACTTTCACTCAGTTTCATTCTCCAGTGGTGTAGCTTTAACGATTTTTTTTTTTAAGATTTTATTTATTTTTTGGAGCGAGGAAGAGAGAGAAAGCACAAGCGGTGGGGAGGGGCAGAGCAGAGGGAGAAGCAGACTGCCTGCTGAGCAGGGAGCCCGAGGCCCAAGGGAGTGCTCCTAAAGGTACGGGATCGAGGTCAGTAACCTGTAGCATAGTCGTAGAGGCCCTGCAGGTGGCGCTAGACCGGAGACAAGACACGCCTGGGCGACGTCGGAACCCGTTTTTCTCTAGTGTCCTCCTCTTCCTGTCCACCAAATAGTACCTGCACCTTGCAGCACGCTCTGGATCCTACCCGACATGTTCCACCCTAAGGAAGCCGTCTTTCCCTTGACTCTTGATGTACCAAAACTTTCATGTCCAGACACCTGTCACATTTCCTTATAGGCTTGGGTGGAAATTTCCACTACCTTAAAGTGATAAAACACTGTCACTGTTGTCTTCGAACATATGGTCGGCTGGCTACTAGGAATACAGATTCTGTTGTGTTGAAATTAGGAACGAGATGAAAGTGTAAGGAAGGGGTTGTAATCTTATTTTAGTCCTTTCAAGGACTTTATCAATAAATCCACACTTTTTAGGGCTGAACATTGTTTCTTTCACAGTTGGACAGGCTAATGTGTTTCCTCACCTGGCGAATGGCGTTGAAGGGATCGGCTACCTTTTATGGGACTGGTATACGGATTAAATGGGGTGTGTGGAAGCGTTTAGGGAAGTGTCCGGTGTGTGCTAAGCTCTCCGCTGTAAGCCAGTTTGTCTTAACCACATACGTTTTCCTAGATCCGGTATCACTTCGCAGTTCTCCGTCTTGGAGGACCGTCTCTCACGCTTGCTTCCCACCCGCTCCTAGGTTGGAGAAATGCCATCTGACGCCTGCTTGCTGCCAGCATCTCTCCTCTGCTCTTGGAAGCAATAAGAACCTGGTTAACCTGAACCTTTTGCAGAACGACTTGGAGCCCAGTGGAGTCAGCATACTGTGGAAGGCCTTGAAAAAATCAACGTGCAAACTACAGAAACTTGGGTAATCCCCAGGGACTTGTATACTGGGGCGCACCAGCTGAGAGAGGGGGCGGATTGGCTGGTGTTTGAAAGCGTGGGGTTCACCCTGCATTCGATTTCCCAGGGCAGGGCTGGCCCGCAGAACCTTTAGTGCTGACGGGAAGAGTTTGTATCCCGTCCAGTAGAGTAGCCAGTAGTAACTGGGCGCTTGAAAGGGTGTTAGTTTTGCCCCTATAGTTAGTATTGCCCCTTCCAGCTACTGAAATAGAGCATTTAATTAGAACACTCTCCCCCTTATTGGGTATTCTGGAGATGAGGTCCAAAAGGTAAGCCACAGTTACCCCTCTCCCCGCCCCCTGGACAAAGACTTTAGGCACATTTTAGCAGAAATCCTCTTGGAGTCCAAGGAACGTTGCCTAATTTGGGAAGTTGGTCAAAAGCTATATATTCAGGACTTTATACTATCAACTTCACATCTAAGTAATGCCTTTTTAAAAGCGTTCTCTCTATTTCTTGCAGGCTCAAGAAAGAGCTGTACGACATAGTGAAGGGGGAGCTGGAGGAATTGCAGGAGAGGGGGTCCTTTCTAAGAGTCAAGTGTAAATGGGATTTCAATGACCTTGAGGACAAATGGTGGTGGTGACCCAATGAAGAGATGCCATGGCTTCACCATGGGATGGTCTTGGATTAGAGCCACCGGGAGATGGCTCAGGTGTCCCTCTTCACGGGGACAGATGAGCTGTTACCTCCAGAGTGCTTTTCCGCCATTTGCTGTAGGCAGCATATTAAATACCCAGTCTCTAGAATCCTAATCTAATTCCACATTTGCCCCCAAGACCCTGATTGGCTTCTCCTCAAATTTCTTTTGTTCTTCTTGGTGTAATGTCTTTCTCAGATGTTAAAGAATTCAATAAAGCAAAGGCTATAAAAATACCTTGAGAAAGCCTAAAGCCTCGTTTCCTGTGGATGGGCTAGATGTGACTCTAATTCCAGTTGTCCGACTGTGGATAAACTAGCCGGATGGAGATCCAGAACCACTAATATGCAAATAGACCCCGTTTTGGCTTTTGCATCTAGCTTTCAATGATCTGTGGCTGTGATAGAACTAAAATGTATTTTACCTACCTGGAAACAGAGGAACCATGGGTCCTACACGGGATATAATATGAAATTAATGTCATGCATGGGAATGCATGTGAAGATAGGAGCTTGTTACAATTTTCTCTCCCTTATTCAATAAGCAAAAGCCATCAGAAGTCTTAAGGAACGGTTGGATATTCATTTTATTTTGCATTTTGTAGTTTCTAAAACCTTCGTGGTATGTCTCAATCCTCATCAGAGCCCTGTAGGTGGGGACGTTCCTCCTTGATGAATTCAAACACAAAAGATACAGAGGGCGATCATGGTGTCTTCTCTGCCAGGTAAGTGTAGGGGAAGGGAGGGAAGACTGAAGGGGGAGAAATCAGGGAGGGAGAGGAGCCATGAGAGACTATGGACCCCGGGGAAACAAGCTTAGGGTTTCAGAGGGGTTCGGGGATGGGGTCGCCCAGCAATGGGTATTGAGGCCATGAATTGTGACGAGGACTGGGTGTTCTATGCAACTGAGTCATCGAGCACCGCATCAGACACTAACGATGTACTAGACAGTGGCTAACGGAACATAAAAAAGATACTGAGGGTGAACGCTTTACAACAAATCACAGAAATAGTAAGTCAGATGATGGAACTTGGAATCCAAGTCTTCCGTTTTAGGAGCCAACATGCCTTATGAAAGCCAGTGGGGTCTCCCAAGTTGAATGCCATGACCCTTCTATCCATCCACGTTCTCACCATTAAATACAGGTGAAGCCTAGATCCTCGAAATACTTCATTCTCTTCCCGCTGCACTGTGGCCGTTCACTGTAGATTCTGGGACAGAGGGAGTGGGGAGAGGTATATGAACGTAGAAAAACTTGAGGGAGAGACTCTTAAAAACCAAAGCTTTAGACTGCTTCAGTCACTGTCATGGCTTTAGTCACTGCCGAGTAAAATGGGATCGTGTCATTTCTGATAATCTGACAAAGTACTTGTTAGCCCCAAATCCAAGATGGCCCCAGAGTTTCTCGTTTCTTTATAATGCAGAGCTATTCTTCTGTGTTGGATCTACACATTCTCTAGCACTGTTTTCATAGTATTTTAGGAATTTATTCTAGAGTTCCTGAATTTGCCATGGAATGAACTCCATTACGGCAGAGGATCTGAACCCTTGGGTGTTCTAAGAGGGTTGTTTAATTTCCAAGCCATGTAATGCCAAAGTGGCTTTCTAGGGGAATCAATGATAGGTCCACCCATCCCTGCCCCCGGAAGGGGAATGAGGGTTCAGGAAAGGAAGAGATGGGACCGGAGGGATTCGTATGAGCTGTGATGGCTCCCTACAGGTTAGGACGCCCACGACCCAGCGAGGAGAGATTCACTCGTGACCCACTGCACACTAACTGCAAGTCTGGGACCATGCGGAAGAGCTCCCCGCCTACTCTTTTTCACACCTGCTACGTTGCCATCTTAAAAGCGTGGGGGACGTGGCCGGGTCTAGGGAGTGGCTGGGGGTGAGGTGGAGGTACGGTACGATTGAGGGTAGAAGCAGAGAGACCCCCCTTCGCGAGGTGACGGAGGAACCGTGTTTGAGAAAAGGATCCCCTGGGTGGAATCTGGCGAGACAGGCAGGTTCTACGGAATGGAAACATCCACAGTGGCTTTTAATGATGGCGCCACTGCTTCTTAGCTAGCGATTTACGCCCTTTAAGCCGATTTTCTCATTACGACGTGGGTCTAATAGCACCAGTCTCAGGTTTTGCAAAAATTACAGAAAATAACTTGCAAAATGCAGTGTGGTGAACACCTGCAAACGTTGCTGTCAGGTCAGGAATCTGCTTCAGTCCCGCCGTCGCAGGACCCGCTGCCGCACACTAGATGCGTCGTGGCTCGGTTCTCGATCTGCACATCCTTCCCCCTCTTTTCTGCCGGCCTCTGCTTTTGAGGGGAAGAGGCTTGAGATTACGGGGAAGCTGTCGGAGCGCCTCCTAGCAGGTGGGAATGGATGTCCCCTTAACATAATTGTAGTTCGGGGAGTCAGCTCTTTGGGTCTTCAGCCGGTCTGTCTCTCGGAAACCCTGGCAGGACATTAGCCTCTTCTCCACAGATGCCATGGCGCGACTTTCTCAATCTTTCTCTCGTGTGATGTTTGTGGTAAGGTGGACATAACAAATTCACTGTTTAGCCTTTTATTTTTAATTTTTAAAGATTTTGAGAGCGCAAGCAGGTGGAGCAGCAGGCAGAGGGGGGGGGGGAGAAGCAGAGTCCCCGCTGGGCAGAGAGCCCGATACGGGACTCGATCCCAGGACCCCGGGATCGTGACCTGAGCCCCCAGGCGTCCTATTTAGCCATTGTAAGGTGAACGGTTCTGTGGCATTAGGTAACTTCACACCGTCGCGCAGCCCTCACCACCACGCGTCCATCCATGGAGCTTTATCTTCCCAAACCGAAGCTCTGTCCCCACTGAACACTGACTCCCCATTCCCGTTCCGCGAGCCCCTGGCCGCCCCTGTTCTACCTTCTGTCTCTACGAATCTGACCATCCTAGTACCTCATGAAAATGGGATCACACAGGGGCACCTGGGGGGCTCAGTGGGTTGAGCATCTGACTTTGGCTCGGGTCACGATCTCAGGGTTCTGGAATCGAGCCCCGTGTCAGACTCCCTGCTCAGCGGGAAGCCCGGTTCTCCCTTTGCCTCTGCCCCCTGCTCATGCTTTCTCTGTCTCTCAAATGAAGAACTCTTTTTTTTAAAAAAAAAAGTGAGATCATCTAGTATTTATCCTTTTGTTGACTGGCTGATTTCACTTAGCATAGTGTCCTCGAGGTTCATCTGTGACACGGCAGGTGTCAGAATTTCCTTGTTTTTAAAGGCTGAATCTTACTCCATCAGGTGGGTAGACCGCATGGTGTTCGTCCATTCCTGTCAGCGGACACTCGAGTTGGTGACTTTCTTAATCTTTACTCCCTGAACTGCTGGCACGGGAATCCAGAAATGAAATACTACGTAAGCTTTCCCTCCGCTCCCCACGCCCGTCTTCGTTTACGGGGCGGGAGGCCTTCATTTGGAGGAAGGGAAAGAAGAGTAGAGTCTCAGAAGGCTCGAGGTGCAGCGGGAAGAGGACCAGAGGGGAATCTGGGGAAGGATGGGAGATGTGATGGGTCATGCAGGGAGGTAAGATTGGCAATGCCAGAGAAATGACACAAAACTTGGAAGAAGGCCAAAGACCATTATTCAGGCGCTCTTTTGGGGACCGTGCCGCCCTTGCAGCTTTTATGGCTCCGCAGAAGCTGACTTGTATATACTGTTTAATTGTGTGCTTCTGCTTTTTCAATTTATCCCACTGAGCAAGCATGACTCAGGAGATAGCATCATAAGGTGGCATTTTAGCCCGACGGTTCCCATTTACTCTCCGATGTGGAATCTTTTCCTGTACTTGGTTAAATACTTGATCTGGGCCATTTCGTTTTTTTATCATGTGATAGAATAATTTAACAATCTAGTCCCATGCCGTAAAACTCAATTCGAACTTCATGGTCTCCTGAACGAGGAGATGGAAGCCGCGAATCCCGGGAAGGGACGTGTCCGGAAAGAGGAGAGGCAAGGGGCTGGGGAGGTAGTTACTTGTCTGGCACAGCATCTGCACCCCCCAATCTGGGCGTACGAAGCCAGCTGTCCCGGGATCCTCAGAGCCTTCCCATCAATAGAGACTCGCCCATTGGAGGCTTTACTGATGAAGACAAGTACATGCTTCGCTCAGCTCATAGATGATTCCCTCCTGGAGCCCCACGCAGACAGTGAGCCCAGTCGCTTATCTTGCTGGTGTTTTAGAGCGACTTTACACGTTGTCCACGAAAGTCTTCCTGTGCTGGCTGTTGAGCTCATGCTCATGCCCATGCCTCCTGCCTCCCCCTTGTTATAATTTTTATCCTATTGTTTGCCTTGTAGCTACATGTTTCTAGATGGTCAAATACTGAGGCTCCCGTATGAGAAGAGATTTACAAGGTTGGAGGTTGTAGTGATATGTAGAATGTCAAATATTAGAAACCACCTAAAAGCCTCTCAGTAGATCATTTAAAAGAAATACATACATACGAGGCTATTCTCTCGGATTAAAGGAACAAAGTTTAGATATATATATATAGGTACGTAGGGATAGGGTTTACATACCTATTTATCTCAACCGTTTTGTATGTGCAGATATATGTCTACATGCATACGCCTTGAACCACAGAACGCGGTTGTATATATATGTGCTTTATTGTGTGTCAATACTTTGTTCTATCCATGTTGAGATATACACACACATATATGTACATATTACAGGAAGTACTTTATTTTCAGTCTATCCGTATTATGTTTGTTTATGTAATTTTAAAAAATGCTATATTTTTGATGGATGCATTCACATCTAGAGAATTATAGGAATGGTACGGGGGGCCAGTCTCATGAGAGATTGCTTGCGGCGTGCCTGAAGAGGGCAATGAGACAGGGTTGGTAGGCAAAAAGATCTTTATCTGTACTTGTAGGTGGAGGACAATGGATGGTTTGTACTTTTCTGATTAATAAAAAAGTACTTTTCAAATACCATCAGGAGGCAAGAGAAGAGAAAAAGCCTGAGTCGAGACACTAACAACATGAGTAGAAAAGACAGTGACCAAGTTTCAGAGTTCAGGTCTGGATGCTGCCCAAACCACGCAGGGGAAGGATCGAGGTTTCTGCAATTCACGTGCTCGCACCAGGCCTTCACGGGGAACAAATTCTGTTTGGAGATGTGTTTTACAAAATGTTTACGATCTAAGACTGTATTAAGTGTTTAAAATGTTGTCGTGAGACAGGATAGGAACTCTGCCTTGACCCGACTTGCCTGAGGCCGCAAAGCAAATTAAACCCATATAAACATAGTCTATGAAGTATCCACATGAGGGGGCAGAAAAATCAGGGTTCACATCGCTGTCGGGAACTGTAACTTCTGGGGACAGTAGACACAGGTAAGGGATCCAGGAACTCTTCTTCGCAGGCGCCCTCGGGTCAGGCGGAGTCTAGCTCGCTTGCTGCGCTGCGGTCCTTGTCAGTCACCTGTCGTCGTCAGGGATGGATTTCGCTCTTCTGCGGCCGTCCGAAGTCTCGGGTTTCCTCATCACATTCAGTTTTTTGCAGCCTCGTAAAATAGAAAAGGGGCTCTCGAATTCCGACCTCTTTGGTCTCTTCTCTGCAGCTCCTTTTTCTCCCTTTCCTCCTGGGACAAGCCTAGAGCAACTCGGTGTTGCCTCTAATGGGAAAGACCATCTATGGGGCAGGGGGTGCTGATGAGCGTTTAGCACCCGGCTCGCGGAAGGGGGGGAGCCCTGATTCGTAGCACTGCACGTTTCTGGGGTGTAGATTCCCAACCATGGCCGATTTTAAGCTGCCAAGTTCATGTCGCTAAACACAACAGGAGGAAGAGCTAACACAGGGTCATCGCGACCCGGTAGGAGCGGTCCCCAGCACATCACGGGACAGAACAAACGTCCCGTCTGATAGCCCCGATTCCACCTCAGCACCAGGGTTTGGGACAGGAAGTCCAAGCAAGCTCGGGAGAGAAGCAAACTTTTTAAAAAGATACATTAGTAATCGCTCCCGTTATCCGAGTGCCTGGTCCTAGTCCTCGGTGGTGGGTTTTAGGTATGTATCTCATCAAAATAGCACAACCTAATGAGATGCCATTATCGACCTGCTTCGTGACGAAGACAAGGAGGGCCAAGCAGGTTCAGGAACTGGCCCCAGTCGCACGGCCCCAGTGGTAGAGACAGGGTACGGACCCCAGCGGTCTGCTTCGGGAGCCCCCGGACTCAACACAAGGCAGTAGATTGTTGCTCGGAGTTAAACGGGAGGGTTAAGGGTCACTGCGTCTCTGTTCTTCTGGGGGTATGTCTGTCTGTCTGCAGCTGCCCTGAGTAGCTTCCCTCACCGTTGTGCCTCTGTTTCCACCCACACTTGCGGGGGGGGGGGGGGTGCAGGGCACGTGGAAACTCACTCACCTAGTTCCGTATTTTTATTACGTCTGTATTTTCGTAGTTACTGTGTCAAATCAAATCCTTGCCCCCATTTTGCAGAGAGGAGAGAGAGAAGCAGAGAAGACAAATGCTCTGCCCGGGGGCGGCAACACTCAACATGAGAAAGCTAGAATTCCACGGCTGGGGAAAACGGTGGACAATCCAAGTCTTCCCACTGCTGGGCGCTCCCTCTCGCTCTGTGCTCTGAATCTCACACAAGGTAAGAGCATGGCGGCGTGCCAGGCGCCTGAAGTTTCTAGATGTAGGTCTACGAGGAGGGGCTTTAAAGAAATGGACCTGTATCTTCAGAGTTGGAAAAGACGGAAACGGTCTTAGTGTTGGATTTATACATCATCTACTTCCCCTTTTATGAAATGAGTGGCTGTATAAATGCCCATGACTGTGCGTGATTTCAGATAGGCTTGAAGAGGGTAGGAAAATAGAGATGCTTAAGGTTCATTATATTGTTACCTAATCGAACAATATTTATCTGGTAAAATGTATATAATTTATATATATTTATAATTATACTTCTATAAATTATATATGCTATACATATGTAATTTATATATTTAAATCTATAATTATAAATACATAATAAAGTATACAAGTCTATAATTACAAATATAACAAATTATAAATACATGTATTTGATAGATTTTATAGTTTCAATTTATAACTACCTATTTATATTTTATTATAAGTCTATATATTACATGTTATGTAAGTCTATTTGATATTGATTTTATAGCAATAAATATGTTTATAATACATATGTATAATTTTATATTTATATAGACTTATATAATATGTATTTTATTTGATAGTAGATTTAATTTATAAATGTATATAACTCATATAAGTCTACATAAGCCTTATATAAGTCTATAATTATAAATACAAGATCTATAAAGAACTTCTCAAACTAAACACCCAAAAAACAAATAATCGAGTCAAAAAATGGGCAGAAGACATGAGCAGACACTTCTCCAAAGAAGACATGCAAATGGCTAACAGACACATGAAAAAATGTTCATCATCATTAGCCATCAGGGAGATTCAAATCAAAACCACACTGAGATACCACCTCACACCAGTTAGAATGGCCAAAATTGACAGGTCAAGAAACAACAAATGTTGGAGAGGTTGTGGAGAAAGGGGAACCCTCTTCCACTGTTGGTGGGAATGCACGTTGATGCAGCCACTTTGGAAAACAGAGTGGTGGTTCCTGAAAAAATTAAAAATAGAGCTACCCTATGACCCAGCAATTGCACTACTGGGTATTTACCCCAAAGATACAGATGTAGTGAAAAGAAGGGCCATATCCACCCCGATGTT
>CM052888.1:47903916-47922137 GCA_028534135.1 Potos flavus
TCTGAAAGCCCACACTGCCCCCGACCCCTGGGACAACCACACGCTCCCCATGAGCTTCCAACAGTCTTTTCACCAAGAAATCGCTCTTATTTGCTGTCTTTTGTTTACCAGGGACTATGACCTCATTTCCCCCCTACTTTTAGGGCTAATTTTTTAACACTATATTTCACCCACAATATTTTATATCAGTTTGAACATTTATAATTTCAAAGAACACTTTTTAACATTTGCTCATTACAATACAAATTTTAGGGGCGCCTGGGTGGCTCAGTCATTTAAACGTCTGCCTTTGGCTCAGGTCATGATCTCAGGGTCCTGGGATCGAATGTCACATTGGGCTCTCTGCCCTAGTTTCTGTATTTCAATGACAGACTAGAAAACCCGGGCAGCTATAAGCCCTCCCCTTCATTTATCCAATCGATGACCTTCACTGAGGGTCAGCCATGTAAAGAAAACCCACGAGGTATTAAAGGCAAATCAACCCTTGGGCGACATTGATTTTCTGTGTCCTACTCCAGAGAAACGGGAGTGAAATGCAGAACAAAGGCAGAAAACACCTCTCCACCTGCCAGCTTTCTCACCTGCATCGGTGAAACAAAGCCTCTGTCCCCCCTGAGTAGTATTTACCTGCATCGATATTGGATGACGTACCAAGGTGCGTATTTTACAATTTCACATTATTAGTTCGTACTTCTATTTACTTTTGTTTTTTGTTTTTTTGGGTTTTTTTAATTTTATTTTTTCAGTGTTCCAAGATTCATTTTTTTAAATTTTATTTTATTTAAATTCAATTAATTAACATGTAGAGTATTATTAGTTTCAGAGGTAGAGGTCAGTGATTCATCAGTTGCGTATAATACCCAGTGCTCATCCCATCCCCCAGTCACCCATCCCCCCACCCTGTCCCCTCCCGCCACCCTCAGTTTATTTCCTGGATTTAAGAGTCTCTCGTGGTTTGTATTTAGTATTATGTTCTCACTCTTCACCAGAATGTGAACTAACATGAACTTAAGAACCATGCTTGTCTTTTGAAAACATGATTGACCCACAAAAATGTTAAGTAAACATGCACTTAGTAAATAAATAAGTGAGAGGAGGTAGGCATACTGTACCCCTCTTAGAACTTATGATTATTCTGGGGCGCCTGGGCGGCTCAGTGGGTTAAAGCCTCTGCCTTCGGCTCAGGTCATGATCTCAGGGTCCTGGGATCGAGCCCCGCATCGGGCTCTCTGCTCAGCAGGGAGCCAGCTTCCTCCTCGCTCTCTGCCTGCCTCTCTGTCTACTTGTGATCTCTCTCGGTCAAATAAATAAATAAAATCTTTAAAAAAAAAAAAAGAACTTATGATTATTCTGTCACTGTAATTCATTAACCTAAGATAATGAAGTAGAAAAATGCAAACTCATGTTCAAATGTATAAGATTACCTAACTCATTAAAATTGCAAGAAAATCACCAGTCAGCTTTTGAGAATAATTAATATTATTCATCAGACTGACTGGATGATATACCTTCCAAAAAATCAGTAGCCTTCTTATTACACAACATGACACTAAAATGACCTTAGAATGACCACAATGTGAATTTCATGTCAACTATCGATCGCAGTGGCTAAAAGAAAGTTAGTTCCCATATACTGTTAGAAGTAGTAAGACTAACAGTAGAAACAATGATTATGGTACATAATATTTGTTTCCTTGTCTTGATTATCTATCACTACCGGGGATATGAAAAAAAGGTATTACAATGTCAAATGGGAAAAATGGATCATGTATGTTCCACCAAACTACTTCTGAGACTTGAAAATTAAATATAATTCATCTCGCATTTTTTCTTTCTTTCCTTGATGCCTCACACACACACACTCCAAAACAAAGAAAAATGACCTCAAAAATCTCCAGAGGAATGCAGAGGCAATTGCATCCTACTGCAGTAGGATTTCAGAACGGAAAAAAAAAAATAGCCATTAAATCATAATATCATTACACCATCGACTGTTTTTCTCTGTGAATATCTGTGCGTGCATGTGTGTGTCAGTGGGCCTTATTTACGTCAGGATTTTGACATTATGACCTGAATTCTACACATCAATTTTTTTTTCGGACAAGAAACAAAACTGTTTAATTTGCAGATAGCATGGATCACCTATGTAGAAATTTCTGAGGCACATGCAAAAAAGCAACTAAAACTAGTAAGTGAATTTAGTAAAGTTAGGATATAGGTCAATATATAAAAATCAGTAACATTTCTTTTTTTTATGTTCAGTTAACCACTGTATAGCACATAATTAGTCCTTGATGCAGTGTTCGACGATTCATTAGTTAAATATAACACCCAGTGCTCATCACAGCACGTGCCCCCCCCCTCAGTACCCATCACCCTGTTACCCTCCCCCACCCTCCCTCTGAAAGCCCCAGATTGTTTTTCGGGGTCCATAGTCTCTCATGGTTCATCTCCCTCTCTGATTTCTCCCCCTTTGGATTTCCCTCCCTTCCCCTATGGTCCTCTGTGCTATTGCTTCTGTTCCACGTATGAGTGAAACCATATAATTGACTTTCTCTGCTTGACTTATCTCACTCAGCGTAATTCCCTCCAGTCCCGTCCATGTCGATGCAAATGGTGGGTATTCATCCTTTCTGACGGCTGCGTAATATTCCCTTGTATATATGGACCACATCTTCTGTATCCACTCGTCTGTCGAAGGGCATTTCGGTTTCTTCCACAGTTTGGCTGTTGCACATCACTTTTCTATGCGTATTCATACACAAGCCTAAAAATCTGAGAAAATAAGCAGACTCTTTTGTACATGGTTGAGGAGGTCAGTGACTGCTCATCCAAGGGTTGGCTCAGAGTCCTAGGAGACCTCCGTCTTTTTTTCTCTCTCCTTCTCAAGGACTCTCGGACACAGAGATCTACAGTGACTCTCTCCACTGAGGTCGCACCCAGAGACCCTCCCCAGCACATGTCCACCAGCCCCCAGCCCAGCCAGAGCGCAGGCAGGGCTCGAACCTGTGCCCTACAACCTTACTACACGAACCCGGTTCCGAGCTCCTCTCCCGTTGGAGACTGCTCGTCTCCTGGTTTTGGCCCTGAGGCTGAACATAAGAAAGCACTCACCTGGCTGGCCCTGGCTCCAGAGTTCCGTGCGTGGAAGCGTCCGTCGGGATGAGCCACGGTTATAAGGACAGGGTCCCTAGACTTGATCCCCCCCACGGATGCCATTACATCAGCTGTGTCTCAGCGACACTGTCGGCATGGAGAGTGTGGGGCGTCTCCAATGAGAAGCACGTTTTACCCCCATTGCAACCAGCCACTTCTGGTAATTAATGGTAATTTTTGGTAATTAACGGGAAGTTCCTGAAAAGCTGCCGAACAGCAGACGGAGAAATGTTTCTATGTTCCCTGTGGGAGAATCTGAGTTCACAGTCAAAGCTGACGTTTGTGGTGGAGTTGAAACTCAATGTATGGGCTCCGGGAACCAAACAGGGTTACAGAGGGGAGGGGGTGGGGGAGGGGTGAGCCGGGGGATGGGCATTGAGGGGGGCACGTGTTGGGACGAGCACTGGGCGTTATACGCAACTAATCAATCACTGAGCACTACATCAAGAACTAATGATGTACTATATGGGGGCTAATTGAACATAATAATAAGAAATAAATTAAATAAAAAATAGCTAAAAATATGTCCAAATTTACAAATCTTTTACTTCTATACAATTAGAGTGAACAATAAAAATCTGCATGAACAACAAATCTTGGAACACTGAAAAAATAAAATAAAAGTAATTGGGAAAAAATCTAATAATGAAGCTCATATTGAGTAAAAAAAATATTATATCACGGAGACATGTATTTTCTTTGCTGCCTGCTTTTTTCATACCAACCTGCTATCTTATTCCATTTTTTTTTAACCTGTAAGAACAAAGACTTTAGAAATGTTTGAGACTTGGGAAAACTAGTGTGTAAATCAACCAAAATGTCTTGCAATCATATTAAACTTTTTGTTTAAAATTGATTGGAAATCTTCAAAGAATTAATGAATGGAGCACACACACAAAAAAGCTAATGATGTACTATATGTTGGCTAACTGAACATCATCATCATCATAAATAAAACCATAAATCATCAAAAAAAAAAAAAAAAAAAAAGAAACTCAATGTTGGGTCAAGGGTTCTTCTTACAGTATTTCCAAACGGGCATTTCCTCAATGCTCTCCTGTTTCCAGAATTGGGCTGACACCATGACTGGCTCATACTGAACCTCTCCATTTGATCTGGAAACAGGTCTCTCCCTTGACTTAAATACCACAATTCCTGCTACTTATGGCCCCCTATCTTCTACATCTGGAGAATATCGCCCTTGCAGCTAGGCTCTCCTACCTCAGAGCCCATGAGCATCTCTAATGTCCGTGTGATTCCCCAAGAGCTCATTATATGCTTCCCAAATCGCCCAGAGAGCTCTCTCCCTTGTCCTTCATCGGTCAAGCAGGCTTCCTTTCTTTTCAGGGTTGCCCTGGGAAGAAATAATCCTAGATGCACAGACCAGATTCAAGGGGAAGTAATAGGTAGGACATGGGGCGCCTGGGTGGCTCAGTTGGTTAAGCATCGGCCTTCGGCTCAGGTCATGATCCCAGGGTCCTGGGATCGAGCCCAGCATCGGGCTCCCTGCTCAGCAAGAAGCCTGCTTCTCCCTCTCCCTCTCCCACTGCCCCTGCTTGTGTTCCCTCTCTCGCTGTCTCTCTCTCTCTCTCTCTGTCAAATAAATAAATAAAATCTTCAAAAAAAAATTAAGTTTTAGACAGGGTCAACAAGGCATGAACAATTACTTACAGAGGCGACAGAAAAATAGGCAATGTTTAAGACAATGAGGTATTTACGTGTATTTGAAAAAGAAAATGTTGGATTAAACTGTGTAACATTTGGAAAAGAGAATACTGAAAATTTTTTAAAAAGCTATTGGAGTGGCATATTCTAAAGGATAAGTAGAGATTTGGAAATGTATTTTTTTATTAGACCACGAAACTGATCAAATGCATATTTGCACAAACTGAAAATGGGAAGTTTGGGTGCGTGCTAAATGTAGAGATGCCAATAAAAGCTAGACTCCACAGATGTATTCTCCCATCACTTCGAAGTCAAAATTGTCAAAAGACTGTGCTTCCTTCAAATCCAAGCTCCTACATCCCAAAACACTCACTAAGAAAAGAAAGTTATGCTTTCCAAAGTGTTCATCCATTTAATGTATTCCTCTAACTACTGCAAGGTAAGATGGGGATTTTAAAGGTGGGGATGGGGGTTTAGGCACAGGGGGAACCTCCCCGGTCACACCGCTGGGACACTGTCAAGGGACAGGCCTGAAACCGCAGCCCCCGCCACCGAATCTTACAGTCTACAGGACAGGGGCGTGCTGGGAGGAGGAAGCCCCCCCCCCCCCCGCCGTGACCAAGGAGAAGGCTTTGTGAGAAGATTACTAGCGGTGCTCCCCATCAGGTGAGCACGCCCCTGACCCTGTACTCTTCGTTGACCCAGAGGAGGTGGGAAATGGTCAGGCGGGGATTTTTCTCTTCCACGGCTGTGAGCAGCATCTGAATCTCCTCGTCAAATGAAGATTTGTGCAACCTGGGAAAATAGAAATAGCGTTTTCTTGACTTGGCACATGGCCGTTTGCCTCTCCGCCTCGCAGCGCCGACTTCCTTGCCGTTCTTCCCGGGCGGGGACTGGGAAAATCGCTTCGAGCGTGCAGGGAAAGCACGTGTGTTTCCCAGAGGACAGGACTGTGGAGAATGGGGGTGTGACCCACTCTGTCCCGCAGCAGGTCACCGAGGGGCCCGGCGCCCGGAGGGCACCCAAATACTCATTCTACGGATGTCAGATCCGTGCCCTTCCCGTGCTAGCATGACGCTCAGAACAAAGCTGACCCGAGCGCTTCCCGGCAAGGGCCTCTGGGCCGACCCTGCTCGGCCCTCTCTAGACCCGGCCCCATCCGACAGACGGCCCCATCCGACAGACAGACGCAGACGCTCCTACGGGAGCGGGAGGCAGCGGCTCTCGCCTGGGGCCATTCTGCCCCTCAGGGGACATGTGACAAGGTCTGGAGACGTCTGTTGTTGTTGTTGTTTTATTTCAGGGAATGGATGTGATAGCTATTAATTTTCAATTAATTTATGATTATTTTATTGAGGTCTGCTTGACATGGGACACTGGGTAAGTTCTGATACATCTCCGCACCGCCGGATGAGAACGATTGGAATCTTGCCTCTTAGCAAGGCTGACGTTCCCGTTGTTGATCCTCGCGCCTGGGAGGAGGGGTCCGGGCGCGTGATGTGCAGGGAGAGGCCGGGCGCGCCGCTCGGCCCCCGCCGTGCACGGGGCTCTGCCCCCCGAGCGCGAGTCGTGCGGAGATCGGAAAGCCTACCGTGGGCTGGCCTCCGTGTGGGGGAAGGACGTCCACTCACCCGAGCTGCCGCAGCGCGCAGTCGGGGTGGCTCAGGGCCCCGCACAGCGTCCCCGCCCCGTCGCGGTCCAGGCTGATCCAGTCCAGGTTGAGGCTCTTCAGGGACCGGCAGACGGCGAGCGCGGAGGCCAGGGCCTCGCAGGACGCGCTGGTGAGCTGACACATGTCCAGCCTGCGGCGGGGAGACACACCGGGAGGCACGCCGCTGCGCCTCCAGCTCGAGGCTGTACAGGCTACACCAGCAGCTCGCGGCCAGGGCCGCGGTGTCCCCCGGGGGACACGTGGCAACATCCAGAGACAGTCGACGCACGTGGGGAGTAAAAGCAGCATCCCGCGGATGGAAGGGAGCCAGGGACGCGGCCGCACGTCCTGCGGGGAGCAGGACGGCGCCTTCCCCACCGCGGCAAAGAGCCGCCCAGCCGAAGGCCGACAGGCAGAGCCGAGCGGGCCCTGACTTCCCCGGACTTCGCCCGTCGCAGGGTTCCGACGCACTCGCTCTTACCCTTGCTTCCCTTACGCACCGCTCATCCCCGAGCTATGTCGGAATTCTCTAAAGGCATCGGCGGCCACTCACCCGAGGTTCTCCAGGCCACAGCCCGGCCGCTGCAGGGCCTCACATAACCACCGCACGCCCGCGTCTTGGATGCCATTGCTCCCTAGTTTCAGGGTCTTGAGCTTTTCATTGCAAACCAGAACAGCAGAGAGGTCCTTACAACAGAGAGACGTGAGGGAACAATCCACCAGCCTGGGGGAGACACACGCCAACAGACACAGCCGTGAGGTCCCGTCTCCGAGGGCTCAGCTCGTTTTCTGTTCCTCGTGGGGAGGAGGAAGCGCCCGGGGTCTCCCGAGACGGTGATGCTGACGGTTCGAGACGTCGCGGTCCCCCACCTCCCCGCCCCCCACGCTGGACCGCACCTCGGCGGCCAGTGCTCCCCCCGGGCCTCCGCTCCTGTTCGCCCGGATCGCCATGCTCCCGTCCAAACACCAGCGGGGCTACTCCCTCGCGTCCTCCACACCTCTGCGCAAACGTCGCCTTTGGGGCGGGCCTCCCGGAATATTTTATATGGTCTCATGTCCTCGGTCTCTGTCCCACCCCCAAGCTCCCCACAGCACTTAACACCTGCTAACACAGGTGTGCATATATTCATAAGTCTGATGTGTGCACACGCGTGTGCATGCACACATACACACGTGCAGGCATACACACACACACACACACATATACGTATATACGTCTGACGTATACGTGTGTGTGTGTCTCTGTGCTTCTCAGATGGGAATGATTTCTGCCTGTCCTCCCTGCCCCAGGGGACGTGGGGCAATGCCTGGGATTTGGGTTTCCCACACCGGGGCAGAGGGTGCTGCTGACATCTAGCAGGTAGGAGCCAGGGATGGTGTTAAACATCCAACAAAGCACAGGACAGCCACTCCCCACGACAAAGAACGGTCCAGGCCAAGTTAATAACAGCAAATCAACAGCGTTAAGAGTAAGAAACCATGATATATACACACATACGTATTCGTAGCCCACGCTCGTGTGTGTGCGTGTGACACTCCGTAAAACCGACTGCCATGGAAAGAGAGATACTGGAGTATTTCGTTTGCCAATCATCTTATCCACCCAGAAGTTTCCAGTGCCCTCGAGAAGCGGCGAATGATCTCTACGCTCTATGCCTCCCGCGGGCTCGTTTTGGGCAAGTCGTTGGTAATACTTCTTTACGTGCCTTCTTCCCGCTGGTCGCCTTGATTCTTTGACGTGGGAAACGTGACTATCCTCGGGTCACACCGGAGCAGGGCTGAGGCACGTCACAAGTCCACCCAGCTGGCCCAGGCACTTGGGACCCCATCGCCGGTCCTCCAGAGGCCGAAGCCCCTACTCCGGAGTAGCGGGTCCTACCAAGTCCCATCGAGCTCTTTGGCCAAGCTCACACATCAGCGCCCCTGGGCTCTCCCACACGTATCAGGCGGGGTCAACGCTCAGCCTTGCTTTCTCCCGGCAGACCCCATGATGTTACCCCTTCCCGTTTCCTGCCCAGGATGCTGATATCCAAAAAAAGGAACTCTGACATCCATGCAGATCGCGGCCAGACTTACCACAACTGCTCGAGGTTGCTGCTTGGGTGTTTCAGTGCCTTACAAAGAGAGGTCACGCCATCGTCTCCCAGGAAATTTGACGCCAGATCGAGAAGGGACAGGGATTTGTTGCACAGAAGGGCTTGCGAGATGTAGTCACAGGCCACAGACGTGAGGCAACAGGACTTGAGCCTGCAAAGACACACACACACACACACACACAACTGGTCAGCCCGCCCAAGCTCTTCTGGTAATATTTTTGGGAAGCCACATGCAAAACTTGCAAGTCATTCCTCAGACTGCGTGGTCATCTGGGAAATGGAGGAGGGTTAGAACGTGCAGCAGCTGCAGAGACGCAGAAGCAAGACTGCGGAATATGGAACAGGGCGTCTCCAGCTGGGAAGCAGAGTCTCAGATTCCAGTCCCGAGCCCGACCGCCATCGGCTGGGTGACGCTCGCGGAAGCCGTCCCTTCTCCGTGACGTGGCACGCTTATTATTTGGTGGAGCGTGCTGGACGACGTCCTACTTTACATGATTTTTTAAAAAATATTATTTAAAAATTAGTTTTGTGGTTCTGAGTCCTTGTATACCCACTGTCGGAAATTTGGAAAACAGCGGAAAGCAGAAGATACAAGCTGCAACACGGTGGTTCACAACCAAACGTGACCCCTGGATAGAGTGAATTTAGGTGATGTCACATTGAATATCTTTTAAGAAAATTAGTAGTAAAACAAAGAGATTTCACGTGGAATTCCACGCCATATGGTCACACGGTGGCAGGGAACGGAAAGTCCCTTGTGGGAGGGGCAGGGGCTCCCTGACTCGCCAGCACCCCCACCCAGCCCCTCACTCACTCCAGTTGCACACCTGGGCTTCCGGGGGCCCCTGAGCGCGACCTCGGCAGAAAGGAAGCGTAAGTCCCTGATAAGCTGGGTATTCCTTCTGGTCTTCTTGCTTTAAGATCAGACAACGGGCACATAATTCATACTTTTTTCAATGAAATAAGCATCTTCCAGCATTTTGAAAATTTGTTAATACTTTAATGGTTGCATAATATGAATAATCTCCAGTAGCTTCACTACTCTATACACTCCCTGAATATCTCTGCTTCTATTCCTTACAGTTTCTGCCAATTTAAGTTATACTGCATTACTACCTTGCACACACAAAAAAAATTGTTTTTGAAGTCCTGAGGCTTACTATTAAGATTTTTCATTTCACTTTCTTGACTTCTTTGCTAACTTTGAAAAAAAACTCAAGGAATTAATACTCCATTCATAGTATAAACTTGGGCATTTTGCAGAATCCTGGCCAAGTGAATATATTTCAAAATTTTGTGCATTGGTTGTAAAGGGTGTCATTTTGCGGCACGTTTTTGCTTTTAATATTACTAGTGACATTCCTGCATATTTGGTAGTATTTCATTTTAAAAAAAAATTTTTGTTATTGAAGTATAATTAACATACAGTGTTATAACAGTTTCAGGTGTACAACATAGTGATGCGACAATTCCGTCCAAAACAAGTGCTCATCACAATTAGTGTGCTCCTGATCCCCGTCACCTATTTTATGCTGTGACCCATCCTGCCACCCCCCCCCCCCCCCCCCCCCCCCCCCCCCCCCCCCCCCCCCCGGCAACCACCAGTTTGTTCTCTGTATTTAAGAGTTTGGGTTTGGGGCGCCTGGGTGGCTCAGTGGGTTAAAGCCTCTGCCTTTGGCTCGTCTTAAAAAAAGAAAAAAAAAGAGTTTGGGTTTTTTGTCTCTTTTTCCCCCTTCATTTGTTTGTTTGCTTTGTTTCTTAAATTCCACATGGTTTTGTTGTTGTTGTTTTTAAAGATTTTATTTATTTGACAGAGAGAGAGATCACAAGTAGGCAGAGAGGCAGGCAGAGAGAGAGGGGGAAGCAAGCTCCCTGCTGAGCAGAGAGCCCGATGCGGGGCTCGATCCCAGGACCCTGAGATCATGACCTGAGCCGAAGGCAAACGCTTAACCGACTGAGCCACCCAGGTGCCCCAATCCCACGTGTTTTTAAGGAATAAAGATTCAAGTGTAAAAACAAATAAACAAAAAAACCCTGTGAAGTGATACATCTTGAAGAATGCTTTAGAAAAATACAGCCCATTTTAATCACTGGTCATTGGGTACATGTTAATTCTATTCATTGTATAATATCAGTTATTTAATATAATATATATTATATATAATATAATATATAATAATTTATGTATAATATCAGTTATTTAATAGCCAAATCTTTCCACCTTCCAATGTGTCATTTCTTTTATACCCTTGAAGATTTTTCATTCTAATCTTTATAGAGCATAGCTTTTCTTTCTTTCTTTCTTTCGTAGTTTGGTTTCAGTGTATAATGTTCCGAGAACGTATCTTACTGTTGATTTTCTTGTACGGTCTAGAATGTCATCTCAGTGAGAGTAGCCCTTCCCTCTACTGTCTTAGATGCCACTGTGTGTGCATGTGTGCGATGCGTATGTCTAAACGCACACGTACACGCACACAATGATGTTGTGTGTCTGGACTCCTCACGCACGCCCGTGGATTTGGTGTTCTTGCACCTGCCCCCACTTCAAGGCACGACAGCGCTCTGCCTGATTCAACACTCAGTTGCGCGTGTGGCCTCGGGGGGCAAGCAGAGGACCCACTTGGCCGCTGCCCTAGTCAACCGCCGGAAGCAGAGGACACAGCCCGCTCCGTACATTCGCAGCGGGAGAGAAATGGCAGCTCTGGAGAATCCCAGTCATAACCTGGAACGTACGAACCTGTCCCTAAAAGGACTCAGATGAATGCCTTCTCTCACTTGTCCCCGACACCGAGCCTACCGCAGGCATAGCCCTTCTGCGCGATCACCAGGGTTTGCTGGGCTCTCAAGCAGACGGGCGGCGCCCCTGAGCTCACCGTCGGGGCGCCTCCATGGAGGGGGTGTGGGGGGGGCTCGGTTTTTCCACCAGGGCAGCGAAGGCCTGGAGAGAGGTCTCCCTACAGCGTCTGTGCTCTGCAGCCTCCCCGGCGAGCGTCTGGCCGCCGTGACGACGAGGGTGCACGCGCGCACTTCCGCGGGCCCCCCAGAGCCCCCCAGAGCCCCCCAGAGCCCGCCTGCCCGCGCGGACTCACAGCAGTGTCCCCAGCACGCAGTCCGGGTGCTTCAGGGCGTCGCACAGCAGCAGCGCGCCTTCGTCCCGCAGGGGGTTCTCCACCAGGGACAGGAGCTTCAGCTTCTTGCTGCAGACGAGGACAGAGGCGATGTCTTCGCAAGCTTCTGCTGTGACGCCGCACATCCCCAACCTGCACGAAGGACACGCGCGGGCGAGAGCACGGGCTTGTGCCCAACTAGCCACGGCCCGTCTCCCAGCCTCCAGTCTCAAACTCAGCAGGTCCACCGTCTACATTCCGGACCTTACAAGCACAAGTGTAATTACACGACTTCGTTTTAATCCCTTATAGAACCAAAGTTAGGGAAAAAACAGGAGCCAGTGGTTCCCAAGAGGGAAAGATTTTTCAGCTCAAGGGGACATTCGTCAGTGTCTGGAGACATTGTTGGTTGTCACAGTAAGGAGAGGGGCGCTACTGGCATCTAGTAGACGGAGCCCAGAGAGACTACGCAACATCCTACGTTGTGGTGGACAACCCCCGACAGCAAGGAATGATCCGAAGCTCAAGAAGTCCGATTACCTGATGATCCGCCAGTAGTTCGGAGGCTGTAAAACCCTGGTCTGAGCCTTAAGGCAGCCGAAACAAATGCCCCATGGGGGCTCTTGGCTGGTTAGCTGGGGGGGCATGTGACTCTTGATCTTGGGGTTGCGAGTCCGGGCCCCACATCGGGTGTCGAGATGACTTAAAAATAAAAAATCTGGAATCCATTCCATTTACAATAGCGCCCCAAACCCTAAGATATCTAGGAAGAAACCTAACCAAAGAGGTTAAGGATCTATACCCTAGAAACTACAGAACGCTCATGAAAGAAATGGAGGAAGACACAAGGAGATGGAAAAACATCCCATGCTCACGGATTGGAAGACTAAACATGGCTAAAATGTCTATGCTGCCCAGAGCAATCTACACATTCAATGCCGTCCTTATCAAAATACATTTTTCACGGAGCTGGAACAAACAATCCTAAAATTTGTATGGAACCGGAAAAGACCCCGAATCACCAGGGGATTATTAAAGAAAACCAGAGCTGGGGGCATCACGTTGCCGGACTTCAAGCTCTACTACAAAGCCGTGATCATCGAGACAGCATGGTACTGGCACAAAAACAGACACATGGACCCGTGGAACAGATTAGAGAGCCCAGATATGAACCCACAACTCTACGGTCAACTAATCTTCGACAAAACAGGAAAGTACATCCAATGGAAAAAAAGACAGTATCTTCAATAAATGGTGTTGGGAAAATTGGACAGCCACATGGAGAAGAATGAAACTGGACCATTCTTGCACACCACACACAAAGATAAACTCAAAATGGATGAAAGGCCAAGATGCGAGGCAGGAATCCATCAAAATCCTAGAGGAGAACATAGGCAGTAACCTCTTCGACATCAGCCACAGCGACTTCTTTCAGGGCACATCGCCAAAGTCAAGGGAAATAAATGCAAAAGTGAACTTTTGGGGCTTCATCAAAATAAAAAGCTTCTGCACAGCAAAGGAAACAGACAACAAAACAAACAGGCAACCCACGGAATGGGAGAAGATATTTGCAAATGACACTGCAGACAAAGGTCTGGTATCTAAGATCTATAAAGAACTCTTCAAACTCAACACTCAAAAAACAAAGAATGTCAAGAAACGGACATTAGGAGAAGGAGGGGGAAAATGAAAGGGGGGAAAGCAGAGGGGGAAACAAACCAAGAGAGAGTGTGGACTCTGAGCAACAAACTGAGGGTTTTGGAGGGGAGGGGGGGTGGGGGTTGGGCGAGCCTGGTGGTGGGTATTGAGGAGGGCACGGATTGCATGGAGCACTGGGTGTGGTGCATGAACAATGAATCTTGGAACACTGAAAAAAAAATAAAATAAAATTTAAGATGTTAAAAAATTTAAATTAAATTAAAAATTTAAAAAAAAAGGATGCGGAGGAAGGGGAACCCTCTTACACTGTTGGTGGGAATGCAAGTTGGTGCAGCCACTTTGGAAAACAGTGTGGAGGGTCCTCAAGAAATTAAAAATAGAGTTACCCTAGGACCCTGCAATTGCACTCCTGGGTATTTACCCCAAAGATACAGGTGTAGTGAAAAGAAGGGGCACAGGCGCCCCAATGTTCACAGCAGCAATGGCCACAATCGCCACACTGTGGGAGGAGCCGAGATGCCCTTCAACAGACGAATGGATACAGAAGATGTGGTCCATACACACAATGGACTGTCACTCAGCCGTCAGAAAGGAGGAACACCCATCCGGGTATCTGGGCGACGGGCACTGAGGGCACGTGTTGGGATGAGCACTGGGTGGTAGATGCAACTCATGAACCACTGAACACTTGAACCTACATCAGAAACTAATGATGTAGCAGATGCTAACTGAACATGACAAAATAAATATCTACATGATAAAAATTAAAACCCTCAGGAAAAAGAGCATCTCGTGGGCCAGAGTGGGTTTCTCAACCTCAGCACTGCTGACGTGCTGAACCAGAAGACCCTTTGATGCGGGAGCCGTCCTGTGCGTCGTGGGATGTGGGGCAGCATCCCTGACCTCCACCCGCCAGAAAAACCTGTCGCGTCCCCCCAACGGCAATGACGACCATCAGAAGCGTCTCCAGACACTGACGTTTCCTGAGCGACAAAACTGCCCTCTGTTGAGAGCCGACGGGATGAGGAGAACCTGATTTGGGGGGCCTCCCACTCCCAAAACACAGCTGAAGTCAAGGGTGCAGACGGTCTGCTCCAAAGAGGCAAAGTTTCCAGCAATAAATGTCGACCCCTGACTCCTGGTTTCCGAGCTCTGTTCCCCAATTCTTATGCTAAAGTAGAACATTAAAACCCCATGCAGGGACGCCTGGGTGGCTCAGTTGGTTGAGCGGCTGCCTTCGGCTCAGATCATGATCCCAGGGTCCTGGGATCGAGTCCCGCATCAGGCTCCTTGCTCGGCGGGGAGCCTGCTTCTCCCTCTGCCTGCCACTCTGCCTGCTTGTGCTCTCTCTCTCTCTCTGACAAATAAATAAATAAAATCTTTTTAAAAATAAACAAATAAATAAAAATAAAATAAAATAAAATAAAACCCCATGCAAATGGCATAATGTGAAATAGAGCAAAATACTAAGGAATTTCGTCAGTTCGCCCTGAGCAGCGAGAGCCAGAGGAGAGAAACCCAATGCCACGGAAAGGGAGCCGCTCGGATGAGGGACAGGGGCTACAGGGAGGCTGTGTGGAGGCTGTGTGTTCAAACAGCCCTCCTGGCGCCCTGTCTCCCGAGGAGTCCTGACCGAGTTACCGTTAACCAAGCCCTTGTGAATCCATTAGTTATATTCGCAACTTTGCAGCAAAGGAGAGACACTGAACGAGGAGAGAGAGCATGTTCTCCGGGGGGTTAACGAGTTAGTTTTGTCGACTGCCACCCCTACAACGTCCCCCTTTCGCTTTCTGCTGACATGGACGGGGCGTGTCTAGAAACCACCCAGCCAGGGCAGGGGCGTCCCAGGGAACTTCCAAGGAAGAAATGATTTGGGGCAAACGGCTTCCCCTCCCCTCTGGCCTCCATGTCATCACCTACCGGATTCACGAGAGCTCGCTCGTGATCGTTACTAGGGTCTCTCATTGGAAGATGAGTAGGAATATCTTGGGGGGGGGGACACGGAGTTCTGGTTTTGGCACGGTTGGTTGTGGGCAGGCCCAACGAGAAGCAGGTCGGGGTCCACAGGAAGGGATCCGAGCGAGTACCGAAGACAGGGAGGCTGGACGGACCTCCCGAGAGGTCTGGAGATGCCGAGATGGCAAGCGCTCAGCGGAGGGGACAGAGGCTGGCGCGGGCAGGGCATCCTGGAGCGAAGAACGCCGCGCCCGCAGGAGCCGCGCCCGCGCCCGGAGGCCCCAGACTTACATCAGCTCTTGGACGCCGCACCCGGGCTGCCTCAGCGTCTCGCACAGCCGCCCGACGTCCGCGGGGGACAGGCTCGTGCCGTGCAGGTTCAGGTAATTCAGGTGAGGACTGTGAAGGATGGCCTCATAAAAGTAGGGGCCACCTCCCAGGTGAGACGCAAAATCGTACCTACGAAAGATGGGGAAAGGGTGGGCGCGTGCCACGGGGCCCCAGGGCAAAGTCAGAACCCCACGACCCCTCCCGCCTGCCGTGCTTAGGCTCACGACAGTTAGATACCTGGTAATTCCCACCTGCACTCCCGCTCTCTCTCCCTCTCTCTCTCTCTCTCTGGGATGTTCAGACAATGGGCGAGCGCAGAGACCCACCGCTTGGTCCTCTCCCGTCTCTCCTAGCCCTTGCACGTCTGCATGCCACCGCGCACACCAGAAGGCAGGCGAGCCAGACTGACCCCCTAGTAAATTCTAAGCACCGTCAGGAAGGGAACAGCATGCCTGTGCCTCTTTGCATGGGCAGGTCTAGCACGGACCCTGATGCACCAGGAAGACGCGGTGTGCAAATTCACGGGCAAGACTGTGCCCCCCCCGCCGCCAAGGAGAGGATCCATTTGTTTAAACACTATGGGGTTTCTTTTCCCTAAAGGAGATGATAATAATAAAAACAGAAGACCGTATCTGCAGTTGTTGAAGAATCAGGTTCCAGGGTTATAGAAAACTGGACTCCAATGTTTGCTTTTCTCCTGGATACTTTTGCAAGCTCGGGCAAATACAGATTAACTTCTTTGTTTCTTCATGAAACGATAGTGTCATGATGGTTACAAAATTGAAATTTAGGGGCGCCTGGGTGGCTCAGCTGGTTAAGCCTCTGCCTGTGGCTCAGGTCATGATCTCAGGGTCCTGGGATCAAGCCCCGTATCGGGCTCTCTGCTCAGCGGGGAGCCTGGTTCTCCCTCTCCCTCTGCCCCTCCCCCTGCTTGTGCGCTCTCTCTGTGTCAAATAAATAAATAAAATCTTGTGGTGCATGGACAACGAATCTTGGAACACTGAAAAAATAAAATTAAATTTAAAAACTAAAAATTAAAAAGTTTTTAAAGATAGAATTAAATTTAAAATAAAAATAAAATTATAATTTTTATTTTATATTATTATGTATTGTTTTATGTTTATTTTTTATTTTAATATTATTTTATATTTTACTAATTATTAATAATTAGTAAAATAAAAATAATAAAATTAAATTAAGAGTTAATTTAACTAAGTTAAATTTACTGTGGTGCCTAGAACATGACCAATGCATGTCGGCTTTGGTCTGTAAAAGCCATATACGTATTATATTTATATTTTATATTCATTTATATGTGTTCATAAATAGAGGGCACATAAAATGTGGCTCCTGGAGTCATGACTTGAGCACACCCTGACTCCTCCCCCCCGATCAACTTTGAGAAATGAGATTAAACCAAGCAAATATCGCACTGCAGTGAAACACCAGCATGGGAATTACGAATAGGCCAGAGACCGAAGACAGAAGAGGAAAGACGGAGGAGGGAAATCACAGCCCAGAAGCATCGTGGCCAGTTCGGGCAGGAATTGGGTCCCTAAATGTGCTCGCGTGGCCCGCAGGGCCCTTCCTGCCCGGAGAGGGAGGGAGCAGGGGGCGGGCAGGGCGGGCCTGCAGGGACTGAGGGAGAGGGTCCACACGGGCAGGGGAAGACAGGCTGCCCCGCCAGCAAGGAGAAGACGGGGTGCCCGTGAGGTCTGGAGACACGTGTGAGACAAGGGCAGCCCCCAAGTCGCCTCATCCCCGGCAACAGTGATCCCCCAGCAACACACCACTGTCCCTCGCTCGCTCCTCCCCCCACTCTCTCATATAAGGAAGTCAATCCTTAAAAAAAAAAAAAAAAAAAGCGAGTTCTGAGCTGGAGGAGGAGTTACATTTAAGCTGAGAAAGGTCAGCTCCTGGGGGTGAAGAGAAGCGCGTGACCCGGGCAAACCCAGATGTCCAGCTGTGTGCCTCGGCGCTTCTGTGCGCGATCTGTTTTAAGGTGACAGTGAGGCTGTTTGGGGATTAAAAGGAAGCAACACAGGGAGTGAATGTGCCTCATGCGGCCAGCTCTGTGTTAAAAAGCTCTTTTACGTAACTGCCTATGTTAGCAGTAACCTCCTCGACCTCGGCCACAGCAACTTCAGGACACGTCTCCAAAGGCAAAGGAAACAGAACTGAAAATGAACTTTTGGGACTTCATCAAGATAAAAAGCTTCTGCACAGCAAAGGAAACAGTCAACAAAACAAAGAGGCAACCACAGAATGGGAGAAGACATTCGCAAATGACACTACAGACAAAGGGCTGATATCTAAGATCTATAAAGAACTCCTCAAACTCAATTCTCAAAAAACAGATAATCACGTCAAAAAATGGGCAGAAGACATGAACAGACACTTCTCCAAAGAAGACATACAAATGGCTAACAGACACAAGAAAAAATGTTCATCATCAGCAGCCATCAGGGAGACTCAAATCAAAACCACACTGAGATACCACCTTACACCAGTTAGAATGGCCAAAATCAACAAGACAGTAAACAACAAGTGTTGGAGAGGATGTGGAGAAAGGGGAACACTCTTCCACTGTTGGTGGGAATG
>CM052888.1:47922637-47976194 GCA_028534135.1 Potos flavus
CTTCCTGGCGGCGGCGGCGGCGGCCCCGGGCACCGCCTCCTGCCCCGAGTGCGGCAAGGCCGCCCTGAAGCCCGCGCACCTGCTGCGCCACCGGCAGAGCCACTCGGGCGAGAAGCCGCACGCCTGCCCCGACTGCGGCAAGGCCTTCCGGCGCAAGGAGCACCTGCGGCGCCACCGCGGCACGCACCCCGGCGGCCCCGGGCCGGCCCTGCGCCCGCTGCCCGCGCGCGAGAAGCCGCACGCCTGCTGCGAGTGCGGCAAGACCTTCTACTGGCGCGAGCACCTGGTGCGCCACCGCAAGACGCACTCGGGCGCGCGGCCGTTCGCCTGCTGCCAGTGCGGCAAGGGCTTCGGGCGCCGCGAGCACGTGCTGCGCCACCAGCGCATCCACGGCCGGGCGGCGGGCGCGGCGGGGGCGGCGGGGCCCGGGGCCGGGGGCCCCTGCCCGGCCTGGCCCCTGGGGTAGCCGCCGCCGCTGCCGCGCCCGCCGCCCGCCCGGCCCCTCCCGGCCCGCAGCCCCCTCCGCCCGCGCCGGCGCCGGGTCCGACCCCGTCTGGCTCCTCGGCTCCTTCCGTCCCCGGCCACACGGCCTGCCAGGCCTCCGCGCTCCGCGCAGGTGCGCGCGCGAGCCCCGCCTCCCCCCTGCGCTGTGCCCCGGCCGCCCCTGGTGCGAGGCCGCTGGAGCCCAGGAGCCGGGCCCTGGACCCAGAGGACGCTGGACGAGGGAGACAGGATCTTGTGCCCACGGGGCGTGGTTCCGACAGGATGGACCGGGCTCGCCCCTCTCTGCGGCGGGGAGGGCCCGTGACGGACAGAGATGCCGGCTCCGGGAAAGCCCCGCGGAGACCACAGTTCACCAGCATCTGGAGAGTAATAAAGTTATTGTGAGAGGTGCCCACCCGAGTCCCGGGTTCTGTGTAGGCGCCCCCCCCCACTCCCCCCCACTCCCCGCGGCCTGGGAGGCCCTGGGCACCAGCTCCTTGTCCTCGAGCCTGGAGAGCTGTCCGGAGATGGGTTTCATCCGGCCCACGGGGCCGGGAGCAGGTGTCTCCACCGCCGTCTTTAGAGGCCGGAGTGCTGATGCTCCATGGAGGGACTGGCCTGGGGCCAGACCCACTCGGATTGCCCTCTCGGCCTGGGGCTTCCTGGCTGCAGAGCTCAGGTCATACCCACTCTGGGTCTCGGTGTCCACATCTGTAAGCAGCAGTGGGCCCCACGTCCATTGCCAGAGTCTTCCCTGGGGGAGGCCACCCGTTCTTGGGGCACCCCCAAATACCAGTCTCAGTAAGTCTTGGGTAACCCATTTCGCCAAGAGGAGAATGCAGTCTCTTGCTGAGGATGGGGTATGAGCTGGGGGGCCATCGGTCTGGGCCCCCCTCGGGGGGGGGAGCTCACTGTGGAGTGCAGACCCTGGCCTGCCTCACCAGCTCCCCCCCCCCGCCCGCCTTGCCCTCCGTTGGGCACAATCCTGGGGTTCAATCCTGGGGTTCCCTCTTGAGGAAGATGCTGCTGCACCTGGCCCGTGAGACCCCGGCCACCGTCTGGGAGGCGACTAGCCGGACTGCCCGGCGTCCGTAGCTGGAGGCCGGCTCCCCCTTCCAGCCACTGGGAGGCAGGATGGTTCCCAGACCGCTGAGGGGGGGCCTTGGGTGCCCGCAGTCTCAGGGAATGCCACGGGTCTACGAGGGTGCCCCGGAGCCTCCCCGAGGTCGCGGCACCCGCCGTGTGAGGCAGGTGGGAAGGGCGGCTCGGAGGTCCAGTGGGGCAGGGAACGCAGACTCCCGGGAGCCGGCTGAGCCCCCACGCCCCCCCTCGTCGCAGCGCCGTGTCCCCGCGCCCGCCGTCCAGCAGAGGAAACCGGCCTGAGAAGCCGCGTCTGCTGCTGCAGGACCTGGGGGGCAGGGGGTCTGAGGATGGGGTTCCCTGATGACAGGACAAGCTGCTCCTGGCTGTGGGTCAGGCCCTCCCTCAGGCGCGGAAATCCTCCCGCTTGTCTGTCACCGTAGTGCAGCGACGCTATCCCCGTCAGACAGGTGGGGAAACGGAGGCACGGGAAGGGTAAGTGGCTGCGACCCCACTGGCCCGGGGCTCCCCGCCTCTGCCACCTGCGCGAACACGGCTTTGGCCGGGGAGGCTCCGCCCCTTCCGACGCGCTCCCCGGACCCCGATTTCCTCGGGGGAGCCCCTTGACACACACCGCCTCCGTCGGCGGGGACTGCGGCTGAGGGTGCGCCTCACTCAGGACGCAGAGCCCTCGTGAGCCCCGCTGGTGCTTAGGGTGGCGGAGCCCGGACGCAGCGGGGGAGATGCGGGGATGGGCACGCCGGTGCTCGTCCCCCCGTGCCTGCCAGGGGGCGCCCCCCGCTGGCCAGCGTCCACTCTCACGAAGGGCCAGTCCCCCTCCGGGACTCGGGGCAGGGAGGAGACGCGGGAAGGTGCAACAGCAGGGCCCTCCCCGGGCCCGTAGGAAGCTTGGTGCCAGCTGGTGGGGGTGCGGAGTGCTGCAGACAGGACCCCCCAGCGGTCCCCCGCCCACCCCCAGACTCGCCGCGGCCGCAGGTGTCCGTCTCCGTGTTGCTTGGGTGGCAGTGGGGGGGACCTAAATGTCCGTCCACAGGAGAGTGGGGGAGAGGGGCGCACCGACACCGCTCTGGAGAAGCCCCAGACTCGGAAATAAGAACATCCAGCGGCGCCTCCTTCGGAAATCACGCAGGGCGTTGGAAGTGTCGAGGGTCACCTTGTAAATGAAACCGCTTCACCAACAGCTGTTTGGAGGCCGCCATTGAGCCCTCTGGCCGCGCTCGGGGTTACCGGGCGCCAGGCTGGATCGTGTGACCGCTTTCGCTCCCGCCGATGCACGAGACACCCCCGGTGTGCGGGTGCCTGTCCCGCAGGTCACTAAGCAGCGTGGGCGCGGCAGCCTTGCCCCCCCACGCTCTCCCAGCAGCCGGACGGCCCTGGTCCTTGCAGTGCCCTGCCCGGTCGGCCACGGGCGAGCTGAACAAAACAGGGCTCTGCACCGACCGGCGGTGATGGGGACCCGAGGAGGGAGTGACGCACGCAGCCTCCGCACGGGAGGAGAAGCGAGCAGGGAGAACCCGCAGTGTGCCCTGGCCCTTGCCACTGTGATGAGCCCGGTGACCTCAGAGCCCCCGGCGACGGGCCCCCTTCTCTGCAGTCCCGTCTCCGTCCAGCGGCACCGCAGACCAGGAGGTCTGGGTTGTCCTTCCGGAGGCCCGCGTCGACTTCCCCGCTTCCTTCTTTAGCGACGAGGAGCGAGGCCACTGCCCGTCGGGGTCCCTGCGGGGACTTGGCCGGAGGCTCCGGTCGGCCGCGTGGGGCTTTCCCTGCTGCTTCATTTGTGTCTTGGGGTCCTGGCAGCAGCCTGTGGGGACCCATGGGGGTGAGTCGCTTTCTCCCGGGGCTCCCCCCGGCTGCTGCCTCCTCACCCCCCCTTGTCCCCAGGAGCGGACCCCAGCTCTGTACTTGCTTGTGAGGAGGGGAACCACAGGAGGGCCCGGGTCACGCCTCACCCCTGCTTCAGACCCCCTCCACGGCTCCCGGGGACAGCAGCCCCTGGAAGCTTTGGGGCAGGCACTGCGTTACCCTGTTTGTATTTTAAGTGCAATATTGGGCTGCCGTGCGGAAAATAGGTGGAGAAGGGGGGAAAAGGATGAAAGCAGGAGACTCGGAGGCATTGCTCAGAGTCGATAAGGTGCAGGTGAGGGTGAATCCCTTCTGGGAAAAGAGCCAAGTGTCTTTCACGTCCTCCCTGGTGACCTTGGATCCAAACATGTCCCCTCTTCGCCGGTCATGCGAACAGAGAGATTAGGAGTATTTGGGGGCGTGACTGCCTGGTGGTTAAGCAGGCAGGCTCCAGAATCCAAACGCCTGGGTGTACATCCAGTTATTTACTATCTGTGCAATCTCGGGAGAGTTACTTAACCTCTCTGAGCCTGTGTTCGTCATTGGTTCGGTGAGGGTAACCCTACCCCATAGGGTTGTCGGGCATTCAGTGAGGTCAAGTGCACAATGTTCTTCGCACATCACTTGAAGCCCAGTTAGTGCCTAGGATTACTGTGAGTAGGGTTATAATATTTGATGGAGGCAGCTTCCCACAGTGGGTCCCTTCCCAGCCTGCTTTATATGCAGAGTCTCAATACTTTAACAACTCCCTGAAGATATTATTTTTATTCTTTATTTTTTTGAAGATACTATTTTTATTATTACTTTTTAAATCATCTCTAAAGATGAGGACATTGACAGTCAGCTACTTAGGAAGTGGCAAAACGGGAGCTCAAACCCAGGCACATCTGGCTGTAAAGCTCTCTTTCCATGTCCCTTTCTCGCTCGGAAGAGACAGAGCAGCCGGGGGAGCAAGAGACGCCAGGACACCGAGGCGCTGGGAAGTGCGGAATCCCTGGGCGGGAGCCGGTTAAAGCTGCTGCATATGCCCCTTCCCATCACAGAGCCCAAGGGAAGGTCTCAGATGCCTCTTCTAATCTTGAGCATCAGAGGACTTCTAGGGCAGGGGGTTCCAAATGACATAACAGGAGCCGAAGAGGTTGCAGAAACAGGTGAAGGCGCTGGGGTACGTACTAGGGACTGGTGAGGTCTGTGGCGAGCCGGAAAGAACACACTCTATCAAAACCTGCTCCTCAGCCCCCGGTGGTGGCCGCCGCCTGGAGACTTGGACCCCGTGTTTACAAACCTCCGGCACATTGAGGGAAGCCAGAGATCCAGATCTCGATGTGAGATTCCCGAACTCTACACACCAGTGACTCAGCTTGCAGTTCTTCAAAACACTGCAGGGGAACCAAATGAAATGAAAAAAACAAAACAAAACAAAAAAACCCAGAAAGCAGACAAGCCGAGGCACCAAAGCATGCGCGAGGGTCTGGTCGGGGCTACCCCCTTTGCGACATGTGATCTGATTCCTCGGTTTACCAGGGAAGCAGTGGAGTGCGACTCCCACAACCACATGGCCGGGCAGTGAGATGGGAGGATGTCGGAGGCAGTCGGGGTTCTTTTGGGGGTAGGGGGGTCGGATGAAGCGGTGGGCACAGGAGGGGAGAACCCGGAGGTGTTGGAGCAACACTGAGCTTTGGGTTATGAGCAGGAAAGGGAGTGGGGTTCTAATCCTAAGTTCCCAACCCCATGGGGCACCTGGGTGGCTCAGTCCGTTGGGCGTCCGACTCTTGATTTCGGCTCAGGTCAGGATTTGAGGGTTGTGAGATTGAGCCCCGAGTGAGGCCCCGCGCTCACCGGGGAGTCTGCTTCCCCTCTCCCTCTGCCCCTCCCCCCGCTTACGTGCGTGCTCCTCTCTCAAAGAAATAAAATCTTTTTTTAAAAAAGTTCCCAACCCCAAGTGATAGCATGCGTATGTCCTTTAGAAGATTAATTGTAATCCCTTAATTTTGGTCCAAGATAGTGACGAGCTGGTGGGGGGCGGGGGGGCACTGGATATTCAGCACAAGGGACAGAGCGGACTGCTTAAAGCCGAGCTCCGGGAAAGAAGAGGTACTCGACCCGACCCCCCCGAACCCATTTTCCCCTATGTGAAGGGATTTCTTTGGTAAGATTGAAGAGACAAACATGGGTCTAAACTAGACCTCAGGAGAGTTTCATGAATGCCCAGTCCTGGACAACATAGGGGGCGAGCTTGGATTTGCAGAGCCTGCCTCGCTCAAAAGGAGTAAAATTTGAAGACGTTCGCTTGTATATTTAGAAAGAAAGCCCTTTCTCCGTGATAACGTGTAACAATCCCTCCATGTTACACCTCAGACCGTCATGGTAGCAACGGTCATTAACGAGGAAGACAGAGCCCGCCACGGCCGTGTCAAGGGCTCGCCCCACCTTCTTTATCATCTTTTAGCTCATTTTATTTTGTTTACCCTATTTCTCAGTCTACTGTGTCGCAGACACTGAAGGAAGAAGGCAGGATCCGCTGTGCCACAGCCTTACCCCCGTGAGGATTTGCTAAGGGGGCAGATTTCACGTTGCGTGTTCTTAAACACACACACACACACACACACACACACACACACACACAATACAAAGGGGCGCAGGACACTCCGGGAGGTGCTGGGCACGTGACCTTTGTACATCTGGTATACCTACCTCCACAATGCTGTTCTTCCAAAATGCCAACCCAACGTGGCTTAGTGACCGCGTAGGAGCAGATGGTTGGAAGAGCGGGAACGGGGTGAGCTTTCCGATCTGTGTGACCCCGTGGCTCAGGGTCACCCTGATGCGGATTCTCTGCCTTCCCGTCCTGCCTTCTGGGCTTCAGTGTCCCCTCCCCCGGTGGCGGTGGCGTCCCCTCTCCCGCTGGTGACAAAACAGCTGGGGCTCTGGGCTGCTTCTTACAGAGGAATACATATCTATCAAGAGATGCGCTTCCAGAAATTCAAAAGACCGAAGAAACTACACTTTCAACATAGTCTCAAAGTATCTCCCCAGAGACACCAATGACAGAGGGACCAAAATAACCTTGCGGTGGAGACACCTGGCCAACGCCGCCTTAATCAGGCGGTGAAAGTCGACCCCACCGAGAGCGGGAAGAGCCGGTGTGCGAGCTCCGTGGGCTCCCCTGGCGGGAGGCACCGCAATTTCCACACCACCACCCCGATCGCTTCTGCGGCTTTCCCGGCCAACGTGCATAACCCACGTCTAATCACGAGAAAGTCTCAGACGAACCCAAATTGAGAATGATGCCGCACACCGACTCACTCGTCCTCTCATAAAAACGCCAAGGAAGATGTCGAGGTCGTGAAAGAGAAAGTAGAGACCATCTTCTAGCCGTCAAGGGCACTGAAGAGGCGTAGAGTGGGCGTGATTCTTTTGGGTTTTTGTTTTGTTTTGCTATAAAAGGACGATTGCTATTGGGACGATGGGTGAAATTTTAAGAAGGTCTGTAGCTTGGATATTAGGATGGGGTCAACATTCATTTTACAATGGTGATAATGTTACTGTGGTCCCATTAGAGACCACCCTTGGTTTTAGGAAGACGCATGGAAGAATTTCGGGGCGAGGGGGCATAAAGGTTGCGACTTACTCTCAAACAGTTCTGAATATTTATATGTGCGTCTGTGGAGAGGAGAGAGGTGGGGGTAGGATCAGGACGTCAATGCAGAAAATGTAAACATTTGGAGAATCTGAATATTGGGGAATTATTTGGACAATTTTCCTGTAAGTCTAAAATTACTGCAAAGTAAAAAGTTTAAAAAGGAAGAACTTTTTTCCCCCCAGAAGCCCCAACAAATATCTTTCCTGCTCTCAGTGGCCAGAATAATTGGGTCTTTGGCTCATTGGATCCTGCACAGTATGTCCAAGCTCTCAGTACCTCTCTTTGGAGGGAAGGAGGAGGGAGAGAGGAAGGATAAGCTTCGACCTCGGTCTCCTGCCTTCCCCTCTGGGGCAGGAATGGGTGAGTATCCCCCATAATATTGGAACACGTACAAGAACTGTGGCTACTTAGCGAAAACCCAGCGGGCTCCTCACCAATAGGACCAAATAAACGTCGGACGGGGCCGCTGCAGTGGCCACCTAGGGGAGGGATCTTCATGTCCACGTTCTACGAAGAACTACGGAGAGGGACGCGGGCTCAAGACAGACAATGGGCTCAGTCACAGAAATGCGGAGAAAGTGGCATTTCTTGCACACCTTAAAATTTTTTTTTCCTTTGGCATGAGGTTGGGCTCCATTCATTTTTCCAGAACGGGTTAAGTAAGGAAGCGAGGGCTGGCGATTCTCTTTGCTCTGAGTCTCCATCGGTCTCCAGGTAACCGTCTCTGGGCTTCCAGCTTTGTCCTCCCCTCCGTCCCCCGCGAGCACCACCCCTCCTCCTCCACCACCTTTCCCAGCAGAGCCATTTGCACCTTCCTGTCACTTCCCCCCCCTTCTCCCCCAGAGCAGAAATGATGCCGGATGCCCGGAAATGAAGATGGGAGCGAGTGAGGATCTTCGTGGCCCCGGGTCTTGCTCTCACACGGCCCCTGCCCCAGGGCCTTTGTTCTACTGGGACGAGACCGCTCCCTCCCGCGGGGGCGGGGGAGAGATGTGGCGATGGCACGAGGCCATGGATGAGCCCCAGGCTCTGCCCGGTCGAGACGGGGACCCCGTGTCTGGCGAGGACCAGGACTCTCAGGAAGCAAAGGGCCGGTGTCTGAGCCCCCCCTGAATTCCGGGGTTCCTTCCTCTGGACAACTGCTCATCTCTGGGGCCCAGAGGGAGAGAAACAAAGACACAGATCAATTAAAAACCAGAAACAGAGCGGGAGATCACACACCCGACAAATCCTGACTGAGTTCCGGGCACCGTTGCGGGCACTCCGGCCCGGTTTCCCGGCCTCGGGGCTACGGACGTCTGGGGCTGCGGGCCGGGCCGTCCTGGGCGCGGCGGGACGTGGGGCAGTGTCCCTGGTCGCCTCCCCCTGGAGGGCAGAAGTGCCCCCAAGTCATGATGCACAAAAAACGTCTTCGGGCGTGGCCACATGTCCCCCGGGGAGCAAAACCGCCCTGGGGGAGCACCTCTGGGCTCGGGGGGGGGGGGGGCGTCGCGAGGAGTAAGAATTATCGCCGCCCTCGCTGAGCCTGTTGGGGGGGGATGGTCAACGACCTAGGAAGCACCTGGACAGGTGCGTCGTGCAGGACGGAAGCAGGGGACGCGGCAGGAGAGCCCCGAAGGTGTGCAGAGCCCAGAGGCGCCGCGGGGACGGAGAGGAAGGGGCGTGCATGGGAGCGGGGTGTGCAGATCCAGGCTGGGGGGGTCCTTGAATGCGGGTCCCAAAGAGGGGGCGCAGAGAGGGAGGAGGAAGGGCTACCCGAGGTCTCAGAGCCGAGCGCCTGCAGGGGAAACAGGTGAAGCAGAGACGTTTCCCCGCGGGCGGCGTCCTCATTCTGACCTCGCAGGCCGGCTCATAAAAGCCCTTCCGTGCGCACAGCCTCACCCCGCCTCCATCCTCGGCACGCCCTCCCGTCTTCCCCCGTCTTCCCCCTAATTGCAGACCCCCTCCCTCTCCCCTGCTCTTCTCACCTCCGTTCTCCTCGGGAGGGAGGCATAAAAGCCGCAGGCAGGAGCCCGGTCCCCAGAGAGCTGGGGAGAGCAGCCAGCCGGCAGGTGAGGTGAGAGGAGGGGGGAGCGGGGAGGGGAGCAAGGGGGGGGGGGCCGGAGAAAGGGGACGTGTGCTGGGGCGGGCAGAGGGGCGAATGCCTCTGCGATTCCTGAGCCTGGGTCCCGGTGCGCCCGGGGTTCTGGGGCCGTGCTTTACCCGCCCGGCGTCCTGTCCCCTGCCTCCTTCCTTCGGGCTGTCCCTCAGCCGGCGCTCTCGCTTTGCTTAAATGAACGCCTTCCGAAGCGGAGTGCCACCAAACCGGCCACGAACTCACAAGTGTCCGTTTTCTTTTTCTACCACGTATTTGAGGCAGGAGGACACAGACGTTAGTCTCTGTTCCGCGGTGGAATATCGTGCACTTTCCGGCTTGTTAGAGGTTGGGCCGAGGAGGACGAATCCGGCACGCTCTCCCTTCTGGGTGGACGGTGGAGATAACAGCCACTCGGGGACCGAGATCCGAGCGGGGGGTTGAGCAGAGGCGGGGCTGGCCCGGCGCACGGGTGGGAGACGCGAGGGACGGCCCGGTGACCGTAGGTGACGCTGCTGCGTGTCTTTACAAGCCGCCCAGAGAGAGTAGATCCTAAAAGTCCTCAGTGCGACGAGAAAGTAGGTTTCGTCGTTAACTAGACGAGGTGACCGAGGTTAACCCCACTTACCGAGGGCACTCACCGATATACAGGGTGAGTCGTGGTGCCCCAACGGTCGCGAGATGTTTGCCGGGCATGGCTGTGCTTACGGCCGCGATGACAGTGGGGGACTCGGGGCTGCGTGCGTGTGTCCAGATTTTGGCCATTCTAACTGGTGTAAGGTAGTATCTCAGCGTGGTTTTGACTTGAATCTCCCCGATCCGCCGCCCTCTCTCGGCAGCGTCCCGTAGCCCCCAGCGCCCACCCCGCCGGCTCCCCGATGGCTCCCTCTGTCCGTCTGGTCCTGCTTCTTGCCGTCCTGCTCAGCCTGGCCGAGACTCCCGCCTCTGTGCCCATCCGCCAGGTGAGACCTCCCGGCGCCCTCCCCACCTGCGGCGCCCCCAGGCCCTGCCCTCCTGGAGGAGCTCTCCGATGCTCCCGGCTCAACCCCACGGGCTGTGGGGCGCCTTGGCCCCGAGTGGGGGTGCGGGCGGGCGTGGGGTGGGACACCGGACCAGGGGTCGGGAGCAAAAATGCCCTAAGGATTTAGATGAGCGTCGCCCAGAGGTACAAAAAGATGCCTTCCGTGAGCTCCCGGTCATGCTTTTAGGTCACCAAGGACTGGGCCCAGCCGGGGCTGATGCTGCTGGCCCCAGGCCCACATTCGGGGCGCCCCTGGCTGGGAGCGTGGGCTGCGGAGACCCGGCTGAATCTGGAATCCTGGCCCCATCACTTTTTAGCTGCACGACTCCTGGCAAGGTGCCTCCTTAATCCCTCTGTCCCTCCGAGTTCTTCGTAAAATCACAGCACCACGGGGGCGGAGTTCCCCCGTGCCAGGCGTGTTAGCTGCGCATTACCCGATCCCGGGGACCCAGGCTGGGCACTCAAGGCCCCCTGGGTTTGGGTCCGGCTTGCTGCCTTGCTGCCAAGGCCCTCTGCAGGTCCTGTAAGTTTCTCGAAGCTTCGAGACCCAAGCCGGGGCTGGAGCTGGGCAGTCCCCGGGGGCCGGACCCGGAGCGGGGGCTGGGCTGTGCGGGGTAGCCTGCGCTGACCCCCAGGGTCCCACGCCGGGAAGGCACCTGTGCTGGCTTTTGTGGTCCGCTGTTGCCGTCTAGAGACCTTTCATGGTGTTTGAGCAGGGGCCCCATATTTTCATTTTGCTCTGCGCCCCCTTCAATGATATAGCCAGCCCTGCTTAGAACGGGACCCTGGCCGGTAGAAAACCCACGGCACATATTAGCCGCTGTCATTGTCAAGGGAACACAGCCCCTTGCCTGAAGCCCCCCAACGCTGTAGCTGGGTCTGAACCCGTGCGTGTGTGTGTGCGCGTGCGTGTGTGTGCGCGTGCGTGTGTGCGCGTGTGTTCGTGTGTGTGCGCGTGCGTGCGTGTGTGTGACAGATTTGTAAGGATATGTAAGCGGTGTTTAAAGCTCTCTCTCCATTCCGAGCTGCTACGCTTCGGGAAGCCTTCAGTTTCCCCCCTGGTGAAACGTGGATCCAGGGAACCCACTTGGCGGCCGGTGGGAGAGTGGCAGCCGGGCCGTGACCCCAGGCCCGAGGGGTGCCCGCCACCCTCGCCGCCGGTCTGAGTCTCCCTCTTGGTCTCTGTGCAGGGGCGAGGAGGCTGGACCCTCAACAGCGTGGGCTACCTGCTGGGTCCCGGTGAGTGCGCCCGCTCCGAGCGCCCCGACGACGCCCCTGCCGCCTGCGGGGGGGGGGGGCAGTCAGAACAGTCCCCGGTGCGGAGGGTACCCCGTGACACTCAGCGGTTACTCCCCCCCTTCTGTGCCCCTCCATCCCGGGCTCCCCGGTCCCCAAGTGCGTCTTCCCTGTGCACCTGTCGCCTACAGGGATCGTTAAAGCCGTGCGTCCCCGGGATGCTCATGGCAGGGACCGCTCCGTGGTGCTCCCGGGACCGCGTGGCAGAGCAGCGAGGGCTGGGGTTCGGGTCCCGGGGCTGCCGCTTAGCCGTGGGGTGACCCTAGGCGACACGCGTGACTTCTCTGAGCCACAGCCTCCTCGACTGGCCGCAAGGATGCTCGGCCGTCCCACGGGTGTGGCGATGGCCCTCCGCATGGGGAACAGGGTAGGGGGGTTCCCTGTGCTACTTAACTGCTGCCATGTCCCAGACCACGAGCCCTGCTCCCCCCTCTCCTCCCCTCCTCTCCCCTCCCCAGTGCCCCACCTTCCCCGGAGCGCGGACCACGGCGGGAAGGAGAAGACGGCCCTGGAGGTCCTAGACCTGTGGAAGGCCCTTGGTGAGTGAGCGCGGGGTTCGTCCCCATCAGCGCCCTCCGCCTGCGCACTGCTGGCCTCGGAAGCCGCCGGACCGGGCTCCGTCCCGCGCTCTGCCACCTGCTGCCGGGGGGAGCCTGGGGAAGGACAGTCCCCGCCGCGGGCCGTGCCTGAGCCTCCCCTTCCTTCCCACTCACGTCTGGAGGGAAAGAACCACGGGGCGCGCGGGGGTTCAGACACTGACCCCGGGTGGGCGCGCCGGGAAGGCTGCCTGGGGCCTGACCCCAATCTCCCCACGGTTGCCGGGGACCGCCGAGCGAGGCCGAGGCTGGTTCCTCCCGCGCGCGCTCGCCGGTGCCCACCTCTGTGCTGCGGGCCGTCCCCTGCAGGGTGCTTAGCCCTTCCCTGGCCTCCGCCCACTAGGTGGTCACGACATCTCCGAGCTGTGACAACGACACATGTCTCCGCACGTTACCAAGTATCCCCGGGGAGGGGGGTGGGGGAGGGCAGAATGGCCCAGGATGAGAACCCCTAGGTGCCACGCGCACCAAGGAAGCAAGGGAACTAGGCCGCCGTGCGTGGTGCAAAGCAAGGGAGGAAGAGCGAGAAGAAAAGAGGGAGAGGGAACAGGGAAGGCAGTTGGACGTGGGATAAACCAAAGCTGTCTTCCTCACCGTTTCATTCCCGGCCCGGCCTGGTTTGGATGGTGGCGGTGAGCTTAACCGCCCCAAATCCGCCTCTTTCTCTCCCGCAGACCCGGGCAAGTTCAGCGAGAAAGCCCCCAAGGAGGGAGATGCCCAGCGGTCCTAGACATCTGCAGACCTCTGCTCCGTGTCCTCTCCGGCTGGACCCCTCCCTGTCTCACTCCCTCCCCTGAGACTAAGATCCTGAAATTAAGTCCCTAAATCTCATGCAGAAAATTTGTGGAGCGTTGGGAGAATTTTCTTAAAAGTCGCCGGACCGTCTCAGGTTTCACCGATTTATCCTTGGAATAAGTAGAAAGCGTCATTTACAAACTCAAGAATTAATTCTGGGGCCATTTAGGAGATTGGGGGTAACGAGCGAGTATTTCTGCCATCCGTGCAAAGTAACCGTATTCTTTCGGAGTCGTAACACGAGGTGTCGACCAATACGATACGAATATCCCACTTCCCTCTAAGGGTCTACGATGTCTTGGCTCAAAAAGATTCTGCCAAGTACGGGCTTGCCTTCCCTCATTCCCCCACCCCAGCCGGGCGTCCTCCAGCTGGAAAGGGGGAGAGGTACAGCGGAGCAGAGTGGAGAGAATAAAACATTTCTTTTCAAATAATCCAGATTTCTTGTGTTAGCATGGGAATTGCTAGCGGCAGCAAAGTCTCGGCCCAGAGGGTCAGGTGTGGGGTTGGGAGACTCTGTCCTGTGGGAGGTGGTGGACCTGGGATTCTCTCACGAGAAAGCCTAATACAATTCCGGTTTCCAGCTGCCGTTCTTATCTGGATACCCGACCTACTCTCTGTTCATTAGTTCATTCGTTTTCAAACTTTTACATATTTTGAAGCCACGTTTTGTCCTCATATAAGTTTATAAGTTTTATAAATTCCTGGGGGAATCTTTTTATTGTTACGTGATCTGGAACGTGACCTCCCTTGATCCCTGTTAATGCCTTTTGTGTTTGGACCGATCTGGGGGGGTCACATGTCTGGTGCCTTGATGACCGTGGGTGGGAGGCTGGGCTCAGCTGGGACAGTTGACCCAGAGCCTGTGTGGTGGTCAGGGCTGCGGCCTTAGTATCTGGGACAGTCATCGTGGCCAAGCTGCTGTGACAAAGATCCCCCACCATGCGGTAGCAGGGAGCAAGAGACACGTTTATTCTGCGCTCACAGAAGGGTCCAGAAGGAGGCGGTGTGGGGCTGGCAGGAGGGCTCTGCCATCTGGGGCCACGAAGCTTCATCTCTGGGTCGGGGAGCGATGCCTCACCACCTCCGTGCGTGGGATTCTGACGTTCCTGGATCTCCGGCTGTAGGCAATCTAATGTCAGAACTCTCCTTTTAAGCCCTTAGATTTATTTTTTTTAATGATTTTATTTATTTGTCAGAGAGAGAGAGAGAAATCACAAGCAGGGGGAGCGGCAGGCAGAGAGAGAAGCAGACTCCCCGCTGAGCAGGGAGCCCCAGGACCCTGGGATCACGACCCGAGCCGAAGGCAGAAGCTTTAACCCACTGAGCCCCCCAGGTGCCCCACTGTTAGCAACTTTAAAGCGAAGAATGGGAGGCAGAGGCAGCATCAAGACTTGGGGACAAAAAAGACCCAGGCCTGCCTTTGAGGATCTCATGACCTGTCTCAGACGGACAGGTGCAGGGTGGGGATGAGGTTTGAGAGCAGGGGCCCAGGGCAAGGAGCCTCCGACCAACTTTGAGAGGGCAGAGACCGCTTGGGATGCTGTATAATCCCGGAAGGCGGTAAGAAGCAGTCACGTTTAGGATGTAGTTCAAGGCAGAGCTGATAGGACCCCCCCCAACAGACTTGCTGTGGGATTTGAGAAAGCAGTCAAGGACGAATCCCTACTTTTTGGTCTAAGCAATGGAGGGAGGGAGCTGCCCTTGAAGGTTATGGGAAGCACACAGAGGGCAGGTTTTGGAGGAAGAGCAGGAGCTCGATCTGGGACACGGTGCGCTTGAGATGCCTACTGCTTATGCTGCTGGGGGTGGGGGGTGGGAGTTGGATGTGCAAATCTGGAGCTCGGAGGAGAGGGGCAGAATGGGTGTATAATTTGGAGCATCGTCGGTACGTAGATGGCGAGTAGAGGAGAGAAGGTGTCTAAGGGCAGAGCTCTGGGGATTGGACGGGTTGCTGGTCCCGATGATGTTCAGAGACAAGGGAGAGAGGAGGAAGTGGGGTGGGGGGTTAAAGATGGCAGAGGCACTGTGGTTATTGGGGTGATAAATGCGTGGATATGGGTTCATGTAGTGTGTGGCAGAGGGTTGAGAGAATGTCAGGGGGCCGAGAGCACCGGGCATGGAAATATCCAGGAATTACGGTAACAGGAATGTCAGAGGCAGGAGCTCAGCACCCCCGGGGAGTGAGGGTGAGTGCCTGAAGGGCCTTCAGAGGAGGCTGAGGGTGAGGGTATTTTCCTCGGAGAAGACATTTCAGAAGCTGGGAGGCAGCGGGGTATTGCAATAAGGGATAGCCAGAGTCAGGTTATGTCTGGGGCCGGGGGGGCTGAGGCATGGCGAGTCGGGGGGGCAACTAACGTTCTTTTGGAAATGGACAAAAACATAAGTCAAGGATATATTGAGATGAGCCCCAGGGCAGATGAGTCTGAGGGCACAGAGGTGAGGGAGAAAGGACAGGGGTCCTGTCCACGCGCTAGAATTTCACCCCTACTGATGAGGGCTTGGAGCCCTGCAGAGCGCTGGCCCTGATGTCCACTACACGGGGCTCATGTCACAATATATTCATACTACGAGAATCGCCATCGTTCATCTTCAATCCAAACGTCCTTGTATATCCCGAATGTTGCATGGGACATACTTATGCCAAAAATTGTTTGTGGCTTAGCTGCAATTCACATTCAACTGGGCGTCCGGAATTTCCACTAGCTGGCAGTCATAAGCCAGGCTAGCTTCCTTCCCGGGGTGCCATCGGTACCCGACGGTCCAGGATGCAGGTCGCTGCCCCAGAGCGGCTGCGGGGTCAGAGTCCCATCGCTGACGTCACTCCTCACTCCGTCTCCTGGCTTGGGAAGGAAAGGGCTGATGCCGGAGGAGACTGTGCTCTGCCCGGCGTCTCAGCTCAGCTCAGCTGCCTCCCCCCTCCTCCTGGCCTCTCAGCTCAGCTCAGCTGCCTCCCCCCTCCTCCTGGCCGCACAGCCAGCGTTTGCATCGTAGGCTGTATGCAGAGTGAGGGGGAAGCTGGACTTGAGCCCTAGAACTGCCCTCACGCCTCCCCTGCAGGGGGCTGGGGGAGGGGAGTGGGTCCTTGGGAAAGAGGGATTTCCTTCCAGGCGCAAATCGCCCTCCACGTGTCCTGCTGACGAATGACTGAATCCTAATGAGCAGAGACAGTTGCCTGGGCCCGGAGACCAGGGGAGGGACACACGTGAGTAAGGGGAGGGGCCGCGGTCCTTCCTTAATCAAGTTTCCCCGAACTGGTGTCTTAAAAATATTTAATTAAGGGGCACCGGCTGGCTCGGTCGGCGAAGCATGTGACTCTTGATCTCGGGGTTGTGAGTCTGAGCCTCACGCTGGACGTAGAGATTACTGAAAAATAAAATCTTAAAGAGATTTAAATAAAAAAAAAAAAACCTTTAAATTGTGGCAAATGCATGTAACATGAAATTTACCAACTTTTTTTTTTTTTTTTTTTTAAGATTTATTCATTTATTTTAGAAAGAGAGCCAGCAGAGGAAGGGGCTGAGGGAGGGTCCAAGGGAGAGGGAGAAGCAGACCTGCGCTGAGTGCAGAGCCCCACTTGGGGCTCGATCCCGGGACCCCGAGGTCAGGACCTGAGGCGAAACCAAGTGTCAGAGGATTAATCAACTGAGGCACCCAGGCGCCCCTGAGATTCACCATCGAAACCACGTTTAACTGTCCAGTTCAGTGGCCTTAGGACATTCACACTGTGCAAACATCCCCACCAATCGCAGAGGGCCTTTCGTGTTGCAAAACTGAAACTCTGCCCCCGTTAAAGGACCGCTCCCCGGGACCCCGCCGCAGTCCCCCTTACTGTCTTCAATCACTGCGTCTGCCCCTTTGTGTCTGGATTATCTCACTTAGCATAATGTCCTCAAGCTTCTGCCCTGTGCGGGGGGGGGGGGGTGGGGGGGGGTGATAGGATTCTCCTCCTTTTAAGGCTGAATAATATTCCATATTTCCTGGGTGCTTAAAAAAAAAAATCCTATCAAAGCCCCACCCTAAACTAAGTAAATCAGACCAAATGATCCGAGGGTGGGGAAACCCTGGGTGGGTTTGTTTGCTCTCTGTGTTCCCGGTGAGTGCTGGTTGAGAACCTTGGGGGTCTTGAGTGCTTCCTTCCACTCTGGTTTCCGTGGGGGGCTCTGATCTGACCTTTTACTTGGTAGGATTGTACCAAAGGGACCTCGATTCTGGATTAATCTGTCACTGAGGGCATAGGGGCTAGAATAGGTCAGTCTCTGGCTTCTGGATTTCACCAGTTTATCAGCTAGAGTAACACCCCTCTTCTGGAGTTGACCCTCGGCACTCCGGACATTTCTTCGGTTGGGATCATTCTATTTGTGGGGCATTATAGGGTGTTGAATGGCACCCTGATCTCTACGTACAAGACGGCGGGAGCACCCTCCCCCCAGCTGAGACAACCAAACACAGTCTCTGGACATTGTTGGGCATTCATGTGGGGCCAGATTACCCTGAACTGCGAAGCTATCCTATCCTTAAAGGTACGAACTCATGGGGCCAAATAAGGACACAGCTAATTAAAAAAATCAACAAAGAATGTAAAAGCTAGATTACAGTTCCTTTCAGAAACGGGGGTATTAGGACTGCCGTCCAAGAAATAGAAATAAAAATAAACGTAAATCAGCAACATGAAATAATTTTAAAAAGTTTCAATGCAATGAATATTAGTTGAGAAAAATAGGCAGTAGCCGAAAGAACACGGCAGGTGGGGAATATGGCAGAATGGACACAACAGAAATTAGAGAAGAGGAGACTTCCCAAAGCGAGGAAGTACAAAGAATCCAGGCCCTACTTGAGGGGAACGCAAGATGGAAGAGGAGGAAATATTTGTAAGAAATCATAAAGATAAATTTCATATGTGGTCACCAAAGTGTGAATTTCAGAAATGCCTAAGAGAAAGAGAAACATCCAAATCACTTCCGCGGGAAGGCTTACACGGCTTTCTGGCGGCAACACTGGGTGCAGACGCCGTTGCAGCAAATACCTTTCAGGAGTTGAAGGAAAACAACGTAAATCTATCATTTTCTATCCAGGCAAACGTTCATCCCCATGAGAAGTACATTCTCCGTTATACGAGGTCATTTACAGTCGCAGAAAAATGGGATCTTAAGAAATAGCATAGAATGTTGGACGTGTCATCTGTGTGCGAACGTATCTATCTATCTATCTATCTATCTATCTATCTACCTACCTATCTAATCTATCAGTATTTACTGAGCATCTACTGGGCCAATGCTGTTAGAGCCCTGTAGGGGCAGACAGAGCATTCCAGACCACGGAGCAAGGCGGGGACAGAGTCCCAGAGCAGAAGCCTGCCAGGCTTGCTGGGGAGGGAGTTGGGGAGCGGACTGAGGCAGGAGAGCGTCCGCAGGTGAGATGCTGAAGGGCTCTGGGTGCTGAGAAAGGACAAGCCTTCTCCTCCCCGGGCTCTGCAAACCGTGGGTCGGTTCTAAGGGGGGAAGTACAATGTACGGCTGGGGTCTCCCCACACAGTCCGGGGCCGTGGGGAATGCAGCCCTGGAGGGCAGGAGGGCAGAAGGGACCGTTCCAGAAGCGGCAGCAAAGGTCCGGGTCCTGGAGAGATTGGAGGAGGCAGCAGTGAGGGGCTGAGTGGTCCGAGTCTGAATCGGATTTGGTGCCGGGTCTCCCGTGCGCTGCACCCAGGATGAAAGGGAAGAGTCTGTGTGCCAGAAAGCCCCCACCCTGCTTACAAGGACTCCGAGGTGACCCGGGCTTAGAGACTCCTTGGGCTCCCAGAATCATGCAAAGCCAGGATCCTTCCAGTTCCTCTGAAATGTTCCATAAAAAGGTTCACTATCTGAATGGATTTGTTATGATTTGATGGACACCAACAGCTTCCAAAACTGTAACCCAGTCCTGCCCCACCCGTGATTAAAATTCATGCGGTAACGTGCAGACCCACCATTAGAGCTTTTCAGAATTCGTGAGATCTAATTCAGGGGGACAAGAAGGTCCACGGAGAAGCCCCAACACCACCTTCCGCACCCGGGGAGAGAAGGAATGCAGAGCGGTGTCTCCGTGCTTTTGTCTGCTTTCCATGGTTTCTATAAAAGGGTAAATTGATGAATATCAAATCAGTGACTTAATCTCGTTTGAGCGAAGCTTTGAGGCATTAATCCAAAGCTATTGAAAAATAGGAAAAATAAGTGTTAAAAAATCACAAATATCCCTTATGTATCAATAATCACTTTCCATTTTTCACTACCTTGGAAGTAATATGTGAGAGCTTTGCTTGAGCTAGATTTTTTTTTGAAGATTTTATTTTTTTAATTTTTATTTTAAAGATTTTATTTATTCATTTGACAGAAAGAGAGAGAGAGGGCGAGCACACAAGCAGGGGGAGCGGCAGGCGGAAAGTCGGGAGAAGAAGGCTCCCCGCTCAGCAGGGAGCCCGACTTGGGGCTTGATCCCAGATTTTATCGAAAATTTACCATTTTCTATAAAATCTTGACCCAAAGTGCTTAAAACTTGCAGCTCTCCATTCCCCAACTCCTTCGAACGCTTCAGGCATAGGATAAATAATTCAGTAGACCGGGAAAACCAATCTTGTTTCCAAGTAGACTTATTTAACAAATTCCTCTTTTTTTCCTCTCTTTCTTGATGGAGTTTCAGTGGGAAATGTAATCCACGCGGCCACCTTAAATGGTTCATTCCGTGGCCTTAAACTAATCCTCGGGCTGCTGGGTAACAGGAAGTCTGGGGTTTCTCTAGCTGTATATAACCGGCCGTGTGTTTCAGCTCAGCGCTATTAGAGGGCCAGTCTGAGATGCGAGGAGGCTGGAGGCAGGAAGGCGTGAAGGTAAGTCACGGGCGGGGACGTCCAAGGGCGCTGGGACCCTGGGTTATGGATGGAGGCTGGTACCAGGAGGTTTGGGGTCTGCATTCACTACCCATAAGTTCCGAGGTCTTGCAAATGCAAGGGGTCTTCCTGTATATACCCCATTATTAACTTCGAATCCTTGTGGTGTGATTTGATCCGCGGTATGTGTGGTTTATACTTTCAACCAGGGGTTTTGCAACCTCTGATGGTATTTTTGGCCAGGTGATTTTTTTGTTGTTTTGTTTTGGGGAGGGGAGTCGGGGGCGGTCCTGTGCATTGCAGGGTTTTAAAGTTTTTTATTTGGGAGAGAGAGCGTGCGTGAGCAGGGGGGAGGGGCAGGGGGAGAGGGAGAAGCTGGCTCCACCCAGGACCCTGGAATCCTGACCCGAGCCCGAGGCAGACACCCAACCTACTGAGCCACCCAGGCGCCCCATGCCGCTGTTGTTCTTGGAACAAAACGGATACCTGCGGGGTACCGAAGAAGCCAGCTTGAGAACCTCCTAAAAGCTCTTCTCTTAAAATCTTGCTTCTTTGGAAATTTCAAAGAGCACTGGATTTTTAATCCGTTTTCTGGGATGAGATTAAGTGTTTAACCCATAGAGACTGAGAAGAGATTAATGGATCCCCTGGGGGTGGGGACGGGCAGGGAAGGAAAAGGGACAGGGTTTCCTTTGGTCGGGAGGGATGAGTAAGTTCTGGACCTAGACAGTGGCGAATGGTTGCCTAGCATTGCAAATGTGAGTACATTTTGTGCACAAATGTACATTGGTACATTTTGCAAAGTTGTGCACTTTAAAAGAGTTAAAATGAATTTTGGTGAATTCTGGGTTGTGCGTATCTTACACCAGTAGTGAAATATCTGTTAATCCTGTTAGGATTCTTCTGAGTCCTACCCTTCCTGGAACAAAGCAACATCCTGGGATCGATCTTAGATTAATATTTCCAATGTTCACCACATGGAATTCTCGGGTTGTAAATATTTTTCTGCGTTCTGCAGAATTTTAACGAACGCACTTTTGCCTTGTATGTTGTCCTGACGGAAAGATAAAAGTAAAAAGACTGACATCGTTAAAATTTGATTTGAGGAGTTTTACACGTGGTTCTATTTCATTTATAGTCAAGGATGATGTTGTCCAAACTTACAGATGAGAAAACTGAGCCCACATCTATACATTTAGAGCTCAGAATCTAGGGGGCCATTCAGACATTTCCACCACGTTTTACTATAAAGGTGGACATTGGAAAAATAATAGTGGGGGTTACTTTTCACGATGTTGACTACAGGATGAGTTGGGGACGGTGTCTAGTGTTGAGTTGAAGGGTTTGGAGGGAAGGGGGTGGTAAGAAGTTAAACCAATCTGGTTCATTCTTTTTTTCCCTCCCAGACTTTTGAACAAACGGCGGGTCTGTTGCTGAAGAAAAACGGAGTAAATCCCTTCAGGTGGGTCTTAATTAGGCACCAGTTTCTAGAGAGTCTGCAGAGTCATACTGGAAAGTTCTCCGGTCGATATGGCCACAGACCAGACCTTTTCAGGGGGTCAGGAGAGTGCCCGAGGCAGCCCGGGCACAGAGCTGCCGCACTCTCTTCCATGGCGAGGAGCCCTCCCTGGGAGAAAAGACGGCGACTGCGAGAGGTGGCACCTGACCTTCAGGGCGTTCAGCAGCTCGGAGAGGTCGGACCCCCTCAAGGACCTGGGGAGGCTCTGTGAGCTCTGCTACCTGTGGCTGAGGCCAGACCTTCACACCAAGGAGCAGATCCTGGACACGCTGGTGGTGGAGCAGTTTCTGATCTCCGCGCCCCAGGAGCTTCAGGTCCTGGTCAAGGAAAGCGGCGTGCGGAGCTGCAAAGACTTGCAGGACCTGCTGCGAAGCAACCAGACCCCCAAGAAATGGGTGAGCAGAGCCCTCCTGGTGGGAATGGGGGGCGGGTGTGGGTGCCCTTGGACTAGAGAGGACGCGGGGGCTTTCTCCTGGGTCAGTGGTGCCCGCGTGGGAAGACGGTTGGCCCCACAGGAGACACTCGGCAATGTCTAGAGACATTTTTGGCTGTCACGACCGGGAGGAGAAGAGAGGTCACTGGCACTTTACTGTCATTCACCCTACCCGACCTCTTGGGGGGACAGTTGCATAAGGGGCATTCCAGGGGCTCCCGGAGGAAGGAGGTGCAAACCAGTCCCGTCATTACATTTACAATTCTTGACATCGCCAGAGACCCTCTTTAAAGTGGTCCTACTTGAGTAAAGTACCTACAGGTTACAGAGAGATGCGCAGTGTTGCCGCGGTAACTAGAGTCCTGGGATGATGCTGAGGAAGGAAGGGGGCTGGGATAGTAGACTTTTGACGCCATCAGGGTCTCTCAAGTCTACTGGTGATACTGCAATGGACCATCCTTGGGGCTTTCCTGGGCGTCGTAGTGTTTAGCGGCATCCCTGATGTCAATGGCAACCACCCCAGTTGTGAAAGTCAAAAACAAAAAATCTCTGCTGGTTGCCAGATGTCCCTCCAGCTCAAAGGTAAGACTCTCCAGACCAGGTAAGACCTTACGATGGGAACGTTTTCCATCATGGTGGCTGGAGTGTGGCTCTGTGCTTTGTAAAAAAAACAAGGGTCGGAAGGATCCAGGAGGGGCGTGGGACCTGGTGTAGCACCAATCATGGGCAGACGGGCTCCTCTGCAGGTAATTTTGTAAGTGGACAGGAGGGAACTAGGTCCAACACGGCAATCCTCCTTGCCCTGAGCACTCCCGGGAGGTGATGAAATTCTCCAGGGGTGAGCCGAAAATGGGAATTAGAAGCTTTCGACAACACGGTGGGAAAAATAGCCATGGGAACTGGAAGATATCCATCTGGAATGACAGATAAAGGAATTCTTAAGACCGGCGGAGTGAGATGTAAGCCACACATGGGAGGTCACACTGGGGCGTGGTGTTGGATTTCTCACCACGCCCCGGCTCGCGTGCCGAAGTCAGGAGTGGACAAGGCATGCCTTAGGGTGGTGTGCACGAGGGCTGAGCATCAGCTGAGGCGGCGGGGGGACATGGGGAGGCGCTGACGTTGATTAGATATTGTGACCAGGCCGGTGGTTGTCCAACACCAGAGGGGGGTAAGTCCCCCCTCACCTTGGGAGGTTGCTGATTGAAACAAGAAATTCCAACAAAGTACGAGTGTGTGGTAGCTTCATCTAGGGAGTGTCAGAGCCCCATTCTGGTTCTCTGAGTCGGATCTCGGTTGACTCTTGCCCCCACAGACCATAGTCACCTTAGAAGGACAGGAATTTCTTGTGCAAAGTTCAGATGCTCAGATGGCCGGAGCTGAGGTCAGTGACATGGACCTCGTGACAGACTTGTCCAAGAAGCCCCGACCCTCGGTAAGTGAGACACGTCCTGAGGACAGCGGGAAGGTCAGCAGAGAGCTGCAGAATCTACCAGGAGTCAACGAACCGTCAGCCAGGCAGGTGAGTGTGACGCCCTTCCCGATCTCTAGGGAGCGGTGGGAGAAGGTACTAGAAGAGGCAGGGGATGTAGCCGCTGGAATAATTGGGATAGTGGAAGAGCACAGAGCTGGACCCATTTACCCTAGGAATGCCCATGGACGCATCGAGCCCGTAGACATTTCTGAGCCTCTGCGGAGGAGGAAAACTCCTCAGCCTTTGTCCCTCTGCCTAAGGGAGTGGTTCCCCCCTCGAGTCACTGTGTCTCTAGAACACGTTTGCAAATGTCCCGAGACCTTTCCAGTTGTCAGAATGGAGGTGGGGTTGGAGGACAGAATTGACCTCTAGTGGGCGGGAGCCAGGGATGCTGCCGTGATGGATTAGCCCGCACCCGGGGATCATCCAACCAAAATATCAGTAGTGCCGAGTAGCGACACCTGGACCTGGAGCCACCTTGCTTCCCGAGTCGGGCGGGGGAAGCCGGGCGACCTGAGGAGTGCTTAGAGGATTAAGCGTAAGGGCTGCTATGCGCGGACACGACTTAAAGGCATGCTGGCCACTGGCCACCGATTGACGACGGGGAGGGATGAGTGGCCCAAGGGAAGTCTGGGCACATCCACAACACCGTATTATTGAGAGAGTCAGTGTCTCAGATCAGGGTGGTGGGCAGGATGGGGAAAGAGGAGAGAGAGCTTCCCGCGCCCCAAGTTAGACACGTTGGTAACTACGCTTGGTTGCCCGTTGCCAGGGACAGAACGTTCTGCCGGAGACCATTCCTGGAAAGGGTGTGCAGGAGGGTCTGAGACCCAAGGTGAACTTGAAGAAGAATCTGATGGAAGATCTGGAAGAGAGGACAATCCTGAAATTCCAAGAGTCTCAGCTTCTGGAAGGTCCTGGTGAGCATGGAAACTGGGAATTCAGAGGAGTTAGGGGCTCTTCCTAAGCTGGGAAGGGGATCGGGGATCAAGCTTTGACATCTCTTGGGGGGAGGGGGCTCTGAAACGTCAAGCCTTCTCCATCCCTCACTGTCCACAGTGTCCTACGTACAATCCCATCCCAGGTTTGTTGGTTGAAGGGAAGTTCTCGGCCCACAGCGGTGTTTGGTCCAAACGAGGTTGGCATCACTGAAAACGCTCTTTAAGTGTCGTGTGTTTAATCCTTCTCTCAACAGATTCCGTGAGGGCAAAGGGTGGGAAGAATCTCCAGGAAGGAACCCGTATTACAAATGTGGATGCCGGCAGACCCTCCACCCGTGTTTCAGAGAGACAGACTTCCCCTCGGAGTGGGAACCGAAGAGACTCTCAGAAGAGCCCAAGAAATCCCCAAAGAAGAAAACTGGACAGCACCTCCATTTCCGAAGAAGTGCCTCCAGAAGGAACCCCGTACTTGGGCAAAGGAGAAGTCTCAGCTCAGCCTGCGTCGGGATCGGCCCATCCTGTTGGGGAGAAAGCCAGCGGGGGCCCGACGCCCACCGTATGCAGCGTATGTAAGAAAGGATTTCGTTACGAATCGCAGTTTTCCATTCACTGGAGGACACACACGGGAGAGAGGCCATTCAGATGCGACGCCTGCGCGGCGGGTTTCATGCAGCCTTCAGACCTCCGCGTCCACCAGCGAATCCACACGGGGGAGAAGCCGTACGCCTGTGAGCTCTGCCGCAAGACCTTCGGCCACAACTCCGCCCTGCGCAGCCACCGGAGGGTCCACACCCGGGAGAAGCCGCACCCGTGTGAGGACTGCGGGAGAGCTTTCAGCCACAGGGGGAACCTCAACGTCCACCGCCGCACCCACTCTGGGTTGAAGCCCTACCCGTGTCCGGAGTGCCACTGTGCCTTTCGCCAGCTGGGAACTTTCAAACGCCACCAAAAAACACACGCAAAGTGACCTCCCGACGATTCCGCGGATCAGGCGACGGGGTCCAAGTCCCTTCTGCCCCAAGAAGGCAGTTAGGGTGATTTGTCCCCGATTTTGTAAAAACGACGTGGGACATCTCGAGCACTTAGAAGGTTTCTGGAACATAGTAGATGTTCCAAAGTATTAATTATGAGGATCTTGGAATGATGATGTCTTCCCTGTTGGTTTTCCGTTGGTTTTCCGTTTCATTATGTCCCATTGTTGTAAGCGTTTTGGTTTATGTTGCTATTCTTGCAGTGAAGGCAAGTCTTATTTTCGATATTTCCTCATAAAATCGTGTCTGTGGATTGTCTTCCTGTTCGCCTTTATTTCCTTGTGGGGTAGCGCGATCCAAGTATAGTAACCAGATTTTTTTTTTTTTATGATTTTATTTATTTGACGCAGAGAGAGACAGCGAGAGAGGGAACACAAGCAGGGGGAGGGGGAGAAGTAGGCTTCCCGCCGAGCAGGGAGCCCGATGCGGGGCTTGATCCCAGGACCCCAGGATCACGACCTGAGCCAAAGGCAGACGCCCAACGACCGAGCCACCAGGCGCCCTGCGTGGCCAGATTAAATAGGAGATACCAGTGAAATTTGAATTTCAGACGGACACGTTTAAGTATAAACACATTCTGAATTACTTATCAAATATCCCCGAGCAACTTTAAAAAAAGACATTTTTTTAGAGCAGGTTTAGATTCACAACAAAACAGCACGAAGTAGGGAGATTTCCCAGAGACCCTCCCCTGAGCCCCCGTCCTCACTCAAACACGTCCTCCCTTACCATCGGCACCCCCCAAAGCCACAACTGATGAGGGTACGCTGATGTTATCGCCCCCCAAGCCCAGAGTTGAGGGGTCACTCAGTGTTGCACCTTCCCTGGGTTTAGAGAGACGCCGGCCGTGGGCCCACCATTAGGGTCTCACGCAGAGTAGTTTCCCTGCCCTAAAAATCCTTCGTGCTCTGCCCGTCCGTCTCTTTGTCCCCGGCACCTTCAACAGTTTGCTGAATTTGGTAACCTGTCATTCCCCGCGTTGACTACAGAAGCGTCCGGAGCGCTAGTGAGTAGGTCACCTTCACTGAGTGACACGGCATCGCCTGGAGGCTTTGTGAAGCCACGGGTGAGTGGGGCTCACCCTCAGCTCCAGGGCGGGGCCTGGGAACCTGCATTTTAAGGCACTTGCACTTCAGAATCGTCTTCGCGCTCGATCGCCGTGTCCCACGCCATTTCCTCTATTAACCTTGTGCGTTAGGGCGGCCTGTCTGTCTATGATTTAGCATGCTCAAAGGCCCGGAATTCACTGATTTCCTTGCTTTTCCTGTAATAGCCTGTCCCAGCCTCCTGTCAGGATCCCAGCCCTCATGCTTCCTTAGACGCCTCTCTCTAGTGAGTTTCTCCAGTCTTTCTTGTTTTTGATGTCCCGAGAATCCGCACTTTTAAGAAATTTCCAAGTGGGGCGCCTGGGTGGCTCAGTCAAGTGTCTGCCTTCGGCTCAGGTCATTATCCCGGGGTCCTGGGATCGAGCCCCGCATCGGGCTCCCTGCTCCATAGGGAGTCTGTTTCCCCTCTGCCCCCCTCTCCCCACTCCTTTCTCTCTCTTAAATGAATAAATAAAATCTTAAAAAAAAAAAAAGAAATTAAATAACAATCAGAGGCCCAAACCTACTGAATCAGAAGCCTGGGGTTGGGGTCCTGCCCCCCATTGAAAGGGGGATTCTAATACATGCTAAGATTTTCCAACAGCTGCCCCTCGTCCTTGGTTCTTAACGCTGGCAATTGCCTGGGTAGAGTTTTGCTTTGTGTTTTGAAATAACTATTCATGGGAAATTGCAAAAATAGTACAGGGAGATCTCCTGTCTCTTCGTCCGGGCTGTTAAAAAGGGCACGAAGCCAACGTCTTTCAACATGTGGAGGGGACAGGGGAATGGAGAACGCAGGTGTGTGGATAGACGGATTTTCACTTCTTCTAGCCTGTTCTCTCGGCCCGCCCACTCGGGCCTTCTTCCCACACCTCGTCATTAACAGAGCTCTTACCAGACCCCACAGTGATTTGGGGCTCATCAGTCAGGAGTCGATTTCAATCCTCTTAAAGTCTCATCTTGCAGCCGGGGACGGAATTAGCCATTCCACCCTCAAAACCCCACGTTCCCTTGGCTTCCTCCTCTCTAACTGGCTTCTCCCCTTCCCTCTCTGTCGCGCATCCTCCTTTTCTCCCAGATTTCTAAATAGCGCATGCCTTTGTTAGGTGTAAAAAAAAAAAAAAAAAAAAAGTCAAATTGTTAGCATGAAAAAAAGTTTGAATTTTATTAAGATGTACACATTCATGATGGGGTAATTATAAAATACAGGGACAATAAAAGTTCTTTCAAAAATCATACTTCCAATATCCAGAGATATAAGTTGTTAACGTGCTCTGTTTCTTTCCTTTTACTAATTGAATTTTATTTGCAAGTCGTGGAATTGTATTGACACTACTATAAATGGGTCCAGTTATGTTTTTCTCTAATTATATACTTATTTGTTAATTTACTTTTGTAAAAAAAAAAAAAGTGTCCAAAAAGAAAAAAAGAACCTCCTATTGTCTCCAAGAAATAGAATATTGATAATAACACACATCTATGTAGATGCTCCCTTGAGAATCTGCCTCTCAGCTACTCCACCTGGGGAAAAAACCACCATCACAAACCTTAACTCACCATTACTTTAAAAAATAACTTTATTAGGGACGCCTGGGTGGCTCAGTGGGTTAAAGCCTCTGCCTTCGGCTCAGGTCATGATCTCAGGGTCCTGGGATCGAGCCCCGCATCGGGCTCTCTGCCCAGCAGGGAGCCTGCTTCTCCCTCTCCCTCTGCCTGCCTCCCTGCCTACTTGTGATCTCTCTCTCTGTCAAATAAATAAATAAAAATCATAAAAAATTTTTTATTAAAGATGTGTGCATGCCTAAGAATATATTGTTTAGTTTTGCTTTTTTTTTTTTTTTATAAACAGAAGAATAACATACTGAAGCTAGTCTTCTTGGATTTGCTTTTTCTCATTCAACTTTGTTGCTAAAATGCATCCACGTTTTTAAGGATGACAGTAGCTTCCCCATTTTTTATTACTGCCCTAAGTTCTAGTCACGGCACACGAATATGTCACAATGTAGCCATCCTCTTGGTGGCTGTTGGTGCTGCTGCCTGTTTGTTTCTTATTGAATGCATTTCTCTACCCGTCTACACAAGCTGGCTGGGGGTGGGGGTTCTGACATTAGGGACCGAAGCAAACATTTTTAAATGTTGGGAGGTTAGCAACGTCGAGATCTCCCGATGAGAGATTATCTTGTGTCCTTGTTATTAAAGAAAAAAAATTTTTCTTCCTTAAAGCGGGGGGGGGGGGTCCAAGGTCTGAGGAGTGAATAAGCATCAGGAAAATCGGGGCTGCAGCGTCCCTTGGCTGGCCCAGGATTGTCACAGAGCAGGGTGTCTCTGTTCAGGCTGGCGCCACCAGTACCCAACACATCTCGGTTCTTCTTCGTTTGAGCGTTTGAAAATGGAAAATTGCAATTGTTGATTTTAGGGCCAGTGTGCATGCTTCTTACGACCGCGGCCAGCAGGTGTCAGCAAAGACCGTGGGACAGGTGGGGCTCGCGGGCTCCTCCGTCACATTGAAACCCTCCAGGGCTGGGAGAGGGACCGGCTCTCCTGATGACCCACCAAGGAGCATCTCTTAAAAAAATACACCCCTCTGCCGTCAGCGTGGGGCTAAGTTTGAGCCTTCATAGGGTGCAGTTCCCGCGATCCGCAGTCGTTTTCCGTCACTAGGGTTGGCGGCTGAGTCTCACGGTGCTGGTGGAGGTGGGTGGGTGGGGGGTGGGCTGCATGGGGGGTGGGCACGAAGGATGGCCCCCCATGTGCGCAGCCCTGGGAGTGGTATGGAAGCCACGAACCACGCCATTCTGCTCCTGAAGCCAATGTGACACCGGACGCTCGCCAACCGGAATTTAAATAAAAAACTTGGGGGGAAAATCTCATCATGAAATACTTGTTATACTGTTTTTATTAAGCCCAACATGTTACACAGAGATAAGATCGTGATTACGAAGAATGATCTTCTAATCAGATTATAACCTGTTTTATTTATTTATGCCATTTTATGTGACAGAAATGATCGTCATTTTACACACTTCTGATTGGAACACAGTCTAGGATAAGCGGCTAAGCTCTTAGCTTATTTCTGCTAATGTCAGAAATAATTTTTTTTAAGATTTTATTTGAGAGAGCGGGCGTGTGCGCGTGCACACACAAGAGGGAGGGGGCAGAGGGGGAAGCAGACTCCCTGCTGAGCAAGGAGCCCGATGCGGGACTCGATTCCAGGACCCGGAGATCATGACCTGAGCCAAAGGCAGATCCTCAGCAGACTGAGCCACCCAGGCGCCCCAAGCCTCTGACTCTTGATTTCAGCTCAGGTCACGATCCTGGGTTTGCGGGATCAAGCCCCACAGAAAGCTCTGGGCTCAGTGTGAAGACTGCTTGTCCCTCTCCCTCTGCTCTCACTCTCTCTCAAATAAATAAATAAACAAAGTCTTTAAAAAATATATATTTTGAGGGGGGACTGGGTGGCTAAGTCCATTAAGGATCCAACTCTTGATTTTGGCAAGGGGTTGTGAGAGCAGCTGGATGCCCAGTCTACCTAAGATCCTCTCTCCCTCTCCCTCCATATATATATATATATTACGATTTTATGTAGGTGTAATTGAGGCGCAGTAAACTGCACATATTATCAGTTTATGATTTAATGCGTTTTGATGTGTGCATAGACCCGTGAAGCCATATCACACCCAGGATAACAACCCCCATCCTCCCCCAAATCACCACCTAGCCTGTAAGGTCTCTCCCTCCCTGCGGCCCAGGTGGGCCGCTAGTCCCCTTAGCCCCCTGCAGGTTACTTTACATCTTTGAGAATCTTAAATAGATGCAATCATTCGGCCAGCATGTCCTCTTGCGGATGTGGTTTCCTTCGAGAATTTTGAGTTTGAGATTCACCCAGGTTATACGCCTGTTTCAAGAAATGCATTTCCATGAGATTTACAATCTACTTATTAGGGGCGCCTGGGGGGCTCAGATGGTTAAGTGTCTGCCCTCGGCTCAGGTCATGATCCCAGGGTTCTGGAATCGAGCCCCGAATCTAGTCCTGAATGGAGCCCCGCATGGGGGGGGGGTCCCTACTCAGCGGGGAGCCTGCTTCTCCCTCTCCCTCTGCCTGCTGCTCTCTGTCAAATTAATAAATAAAATAAAATAAAGAATTTATTTAATAAATTCCATTAAATAATCCCATTGGAATATGTCATTTATTCTTTTTTTTTTTTTTTTTTTAGAGAGAGAGAAAGTGAGAGAGAGCCTGAGAGGAGAGAAGGTCAGAGGGAGAAGCAGACTCCCCACGGAGCTGGGAGCCCGAGGTGGGACTCGATCCCGGGACTCCAGGATCATGACCTGAGCTGAAGGCAGTCGCTTCACCGACTGAGCCACCCAGGCGCCCTCGTTTATTCTTTATTCACAATGACGTCCGCAGGACTCGTTATATGTTTTATGCGCCATAAATGTTTGCTGAAGGGGTGAAAGGAGAGCACCATGGCTCATCCATAGGGTGGAGGGTGTGCGGTCACTGAGAAAGGACAAGGTAGATCTTTACCTAAAGCTCTGGTAAAATGTCCCTAACAAACGGATAACTAAAAAAAAAAAAAAAAAAGAAAAATGCAGTTTCCTTCACCATAGATGTGGTGCGTCCCACGTTTGCATATTCGATGCAGGTGCGTGCAAGGGTGTGACCCAGGTGTGCAAATCCATGCAACGCAAGTAAAAGACCTACACGGACTGTAAACAGGGTTCAGGTGAGGAGGGAATGGCGGGGGGCAGGAGCAGGGAGATCTGAGCTTCCTCTGCATTTTTAAAGCTGCTCCCTTTGGAAGCAGTAAAGAGACTTTTATTTTAGTTTAAAAGCTTCCGGTGACTATTTAGGGAAACAAAGAAACGCAAACATGTATCTAAATATTGAGCTCGAGTGTGGTCCAGAGCCGGCGGGGAACCTGGGGTGGGGGTCAGGGAAGGCACGGTGACCTGACCCCGAGGACGCTTTGCCCTCCCACCACGGAGAACGAGAAACTCCCACCAGCAGCTGCCGTCCTCCTCGGGCAGACGGAGAAACCCAGAAACAGCCTCGGCGTTCCCCGGGGCAAAGCTGCCTCATTGCAGCCCCAGGTAACTGTCCTCTTGCTATTTCAAAGTTTTAATTCCCCCGCATGCGTTCAAATGTATTTATTCCCAAAGCTCGCTTGCCTGGGGCCCAAGGGGTTTTCCCTCTGGCATCTCAACACCGCCCTCCCACCCCCCACCCCCCAAAAGAGAAGCTGTTTTTCCCGCAGCCCCCCTGGGCTAAATGAGCGATCGTCATTTCCCAGCTGGCAGGAAGGATGAAGAACGCGGCTTCCTCACTTTCAGGGTCCCCGTGAGGGCTGGTAAGGCGAGTTTCACGAGTCCCAGAGCACGAGGCTCCCTTTCTGCCCCTTGCGGTGCTAAATTGGCATCGGAAAGTTCATTCTGAAGGTCTGGGAAACATTGTGGGTGGCCAGCCTCCTCGGGGGCCCGTTTTCTTTCAGTCGCTTATTAAAAAAACAGTGATCGCCATCAGCTTCTGATCACGAAGTAATAGATGTATGTTTATTGAATACCTTTGCAAAATAAGGAGCAAGGGAGAAGCAGCCGCCCGTAATCCCACTGCGTAGAGACAAGCAGTTTTCTTTTTCAGTGTGTCCTTCCGATGTTTTCCCTGTGCGCGTGTGCGCGTGTCTGTAGGAGAGACGTGTTTATAGATACGTACATATGTCATACGTGCATATATGCGTGACTATAGGAACTATATCGGCGTGTGCAGGCGTGATGGCCGGCAGACGGGAGATGGGAGAGGAAAGCAAACCGGCTGCTTTGGGGGTTCCTCCTAAAAGGAAACACAGGATGAGCGACGGGTCTGGAGGGGGAAATCAAGTGCTCATCGTCAGCGGTCTGTGGGGTCTGCGGGGTCTGCGGGATGCCCGGCTGTAGGGCCACCCCAGGCCCGGTCGCCACCCCCAGAGGGGTTAACGAGCCCGGATAACAGAGTGTGGGGGGATCGCCTCGCATGGGCTCGGGTCCCAGAGGAAGGACTGAGGCAGGAGAAGCAGGGACCGGGGCAGCTGGAGGGGTGGCCCCAGTCAGGATGGGTGATGTGCGTGGGGAACACGGCAGAGTTTTGAGGGATATTTCTGGAAGAAGGTGACCCCCCCGGGGGCTCCGGAGACGAACCTGAGGGCTGATCTCCGTGTTCTCAGGAGAAATGGCCGGGAGGACACGGAACACTTGTTTCTGGGACGTGGGCTGCCGAGAGCCTCCCGTGCCAGCGGGTCGCTGGTGTGCAGAGATCAGACGCCCACCGTCCCCAGCTGGTGGGCAAGCACGCTGCCTTTGGTCCCTGTCCTTGTGTCTTCCTTACCGCCGCGGCCCGATCTTCCCGGACACGGGCCTGGGAGACGGTGCAAGCCTCTGGCAGGCTTCCAGAACTCTGCCCCCAGCTGGCGCTTGGTGCCGTGCCTTGGGCGTGACCGGGGTGCCGTCTCGGGGCCGGTCAAGCCCACCCTCTGCACCAGCCCCCCGCGGGACCCCCGGATAGCTATGACAGCTCCTCCGGTAACCGTTACTGTTTTGAGTCACTGAGATTGGGCTGACGTGTCACTTGTTCCTAGCCCGCACTTCTGGCCCTGCCCTCTCCCTGCTTGGTCCCCAGGCGGTGCCCCCCGGGGTCTTTGTCTGCACACAGCCGCCGTCCTCCTTCAGATCTGGTCTCTGGTGATCCCAGGCCTCTCCTCGGCCCTCCCCGTCTGCGCGAAGGACGGGTGAGATGCACGAAGGCACGTGCGTCCAGAAGCTCAGGGCCTGAGGACTCACGGGTTTGAGGGGCCAGAAGCACCTTTGCAAGGATTTTCATAGTTGGGACTTGGGAGAGTGTCGGGCAGTTGATCTGAAGGTTGAGTGCGGGTTCAGATCCTAACTCCCCCACCTGCCGGTTTGGTGACTTGGGGTCACAAAATATCATACATAAATATAAATAGTAATAAACATCATAAAATGGTATTTTAGGGTTTTTTAAGGTTTTCTCTTTTTTTAAGATTTTATTTATTTATTTGACAGAGAGAGACAGCGAGAGAGGGAACACAAGCAGGGGGAGCGGGAGAGGGAGAAGCAGGCTTCCCGCCGAGCAGGGAGCCCGATGCGGGGCTCGATCCCACGACCCCGGGATCATGACCTGAGCCACCCAGGCACCCCAGAGCTTTTTAAGGATTTTTTAGAATCCAGTGTCTTCCTACCTGCCGAGAAGGCTATTGTTGGTTGTTCAAGGAGCACATTCTGTGAGCCTCATTCAGTGAAGGGCTCTATCCGATCGAGATCATTGATCAGCTGGAGGAAAGCTTTCAAATTACAGCCCCAAAAACTCATAGATTTTTTTTAAAATTAAGTCATTTTCATCTGCAGTTAAGCCAATAGATATATGTAAACAAAAATCTTTAGAACATTTCCTATTAGCCTTTGGCTCCCGATTTCGGTCATTTGTGGTTTGCAGAAACAAGCAATACCATAAGGAAATTTTGCCCTTTCTGATTTGCCGTGGGCCAATTTTTCTAAAATGCATCATTTGGACACAGCGTCCTGTAGAAGAGACACTAGAGGCTAAAGGACAAATGTGAGTTTCCATGTCTGTCTGTCTTCCAACCCTTCCCATTCTTTTCTGCGTCGGGAGCTTTGCCCAGCCTGGATCCAAAGACTCCTGCCCCAGATCGTCACCCACTCCCCGAACCCCGAGGCGTCGCGTTGGCGAGGTCTTCCCGTACAACCCCAGGCTAAAGCGCCACCCCGACACCCTCACTCTCCGTCACATGACCCTCTTTTATGTACCTTCTCTGCAGCGATGACCAGCAGCTGCAGTCATAGTGTCCTTTGTCTTCCCGCACTAGGACACAAATGCTTTAGGGCTAGACACGGTGCCTCCACGATGGGGTCGACTTTGTGCTGCGAGGACGGCTTCCCCACGAGGTTCCGTCTTCGGGCTCACAGCAACCCGCCAGGCACACGGTCTGGCAAGGCTGGTGTGCAGGAATCAGACGCCCGCCGTCCTCAGCTGGCGGCCTTGGCTAGTGGTTCGGAGCAGTGCCGTCCGACATGGCAGCCGTGGACACATGTTGAAATTTAAACGAGTTAAAATGAAAGTAAATGTTCATTTCCCCTCTTGCATTGGTGTCATTTCAAGGGGTCAGCAGTCACATATGACCGCCATGTTGGACAGCTTGGAGAGGACATGCCCCATGTGTCACTGCGGAAAGTTGTGTTGGAAGATGCTGGTTAGAGCATGCAAAGCACATTCAGACGCTCGCCTTCCAAAGCCGAGCCCTGCCCACGTGTTTTTGTGTTGACCTTACACCTTCTAGGTCTTAGTTTCTTCATCTAGACAATGGGGCCCATAACGGTTCCTATCTTGTAGCGTTGTAGGAGTTCCTGGATGCCAAGGCACTTAGAAGGGCTTTGGGATTATAGCCAACGCTCTAAAAAGTATTAGCTATTCCTGTGATGTCTCCATTTCTCCAGAAATTGAGGACCAAAAAGGAGAAATAGTTTGTCCAAGTTCACAGAGCCTGGAGGTGGGGGAGCTGAGACGTGATTCTATAGCTTTCCGGTTCCACAGTCTGGCTCATTCCCGTCACCTGTTGCCTGTCCCTTCTGGGCGGATTTCTGAAACGCGTTGTTCCCGCATATGTTCAGTGGGAGACAAGAGGCTCCCCTGGAGCCTCCCTCAGGGACAGCTGTGCAGACACTGAGCAGGAAATGGGTTGTCGATTCTGGGATCTAGCCATTGGCTTGCGATTCTTCGGAGGGTGGAGGAGGGGAGCTGGACGGCCCTGGCGGGAATGGGGTCAGTGTGGCCAAGCAGGTCCCAGCAGCTGGGGCTGCGACACCCAGCGTGGGTGCTGCCCTGTGAGAGTAATGAGCTCTGTGCCAGGGACACCACGCTCATCCCTCCCACCGTGATCGAGCCCTGGGCTTGCTCCGGGAACGGCGTGGAAGGATCGAGCTGTTTTCATGAATTTCTCTGTAGAGAGCTGCAGGGGAGGGGGGCTGCTGCTGCTGCTGCTGGTGGTTTAATTTTTAAATTGGGTTACTTTTAATATGAGCAGTCACTGTGCATGTCCTTTTTCTTGTAATATAGGAGTATATTTGATTGTTATTTTGAGGTCTTTTGATGTATTTTTCCACACTTAAGATGTTTTTTTAGTTGGGATAGATAAAATTTACCTAATAGAGTCAAATTTTTAAAAGATTTTATGTATTTATTTGAGAGAGAGCACATGAGCAGGGGGAGAGGCAGAGGGAGAGGGAGAAGCTCAGCAGGGAGCCCGATGCCGGGCTCGATCCTAGGACCCTGAGATCATGACCTGAGCCCAAGGCAGACCCCAACCCTAAAGTTAATTATTTTGAATATACAATTCCGTGACATTTAGCACTGTCACAACGTTGTGCAACCATCCCTGGTACCGAATTTGAAAACCTTTTCATCGCCCCCGAGGAGACCCCGTTATCATTCAGCACTCACTCCCCTCCCCCTGTGACGGCTACCGCACTTTCTGTCTCTAGCGATTTGCCTTTTCCAGATGTTTATATAAATGGAGTCGTGGACGATGCAGTCTCCTGTGCAGGCTGCTCGCCCTGAGCATTTTCGAGGTGTATCCACGTCCTGGCACACATCAGGATTTCCTTACCGTCCTAGTGAAATCTATCCCAGAAGATGGACAGACCACGTTTGCCTCTCCCTTCATCCATCGGCAGACGTTTGGGTTTCGTCCACTTCTCGGCTCTTGCAAATAGTGCTCCTCTGAACATCTGCAGGTGCTGGGCACTCGGTGCGTCCTCCCCAAATTCATGCGTTGAAATCCTAATCCCCGGTGGGATGCTGTTAGGAGGTGAGGACGTGGGGAGGTGATTAGGGCGCGAGGCTGGAGCCCTCAAGAATGGGATCAGTGTGCTCATAAGGGATGGGAGAGCGCGTGCTCCCTCCCCATGCTCCCTGCCAGGTGCACACACAACAAGAAGGCAGCCGCCTGCAAGCAAAGCAGAGCCCCTCCCCCAACAGCTGTCACCTTGATCTTGGACACCCTTGGACACATTCCTCTATAATTAACATCTTACGCTAGTGTGGTACCTTTGTTACAACTGATGAATGACTGTCGATACTTTATTATTGACGGGAGTTTATGGTTGCATTAGAGTTTACTCCCTGTTGTACAGTTCTGTGGATTTTGATAAATGCACGTCATACACCCACGATTACAGTGTAATATTGAAGAGTTTCCCTGCCTCGAAAATCCCCCTGCCCCGTTTATTTATACTATGCTTTATTTTTATGACGAAAAATTTTAAAGTTTTGCTCATAAAACTTTACGGTTAATGAATATTTGAAGCCTTGGAGAAATGCTCTGTACACACTGTGCATAAAAAATAAAGCACTTTAAGTACTTTATGTAGGAAATGATCACTTCTTAAGATATGCATGTATGGGGGTGCCTGGGTGGCTCAGTCGGTTGAGTGTCTGGTTCCTGGTTTCAGCTCAGGTCGTGGTCTCGGGGTCGTGGGATCGAGCCCCCGTTGGGTTCCACGCTCACCATGGGGTCTGCTTGGGATTCTCTCTCTCCCTCTGCCCCTCCCCCTGCTCACATTCTCTCTCTAAAATAAAAAAAATCTTTTTTAAAAGATACGCATGTGTATCACATAAATCGTGTATTAAATGGATGTATAATCATGATATGTCCATATATTGTATTCTTGATACACGTAATGAGACTATCTGCACCACTCTGTGTGTTTTAGAGATATGCACATGACTAATCTTTCAACACTGATGAGGCTGAGAATAGCATCATCCCCATTTTATAGATGAGGAAGCTGAGGCACAAAGTGGTTGAGTAACTTGTTCAGGGCACATGGCTGGTGGATGTTAGGGACACGGAAATGCACAAGAATGTGAAGATAATATTTATCTCCGGGCAGAAGCGGGACAGGTGTTCTCGTTTGCTTGTGGTGTTGTTTTCGGAAACGTACAATTTGTCCGGGACGGGGTCGGCAGGCTTCTCCATCAGGAGTCCCTTGATAGTGAATGTTTTTGGCTGCGTGGGTGAGAAGGTCTGTGTCACAGCTGTTTGGCTCCGCGGTTGGAGCAGGAAAGCCCTCGTGCAGGACACAGAGGAATGGGCTCTGTCCCAATAAATCGATCCTTGTGGACGCTAGAATTCCACTGGCCATGAAATACTATTCTTTTGTCTTCCCCCGACCGACTGTTTAAAAATGCAAGGAAGCACTCAGCTCAAGGGCCCTTCAATAGCAGGAGGCAGGCGGGACAGCAAGCGTGGCACTGGGCATTTTATCTACAATGTTTCTTTAAGATCAATAAGCAAGGCGGGCGGGAAGGGCAGCTCCCGCCTGAGCAGCGGGCCGCAGGGGCGCGGGGCTGGGCGCCTGCCAGCCTCCTGGCTGGGAAAGGGCATGCGTGGGCAGGGAGCTTGGCCCTGGGCGTCTGGGAGGACAGCTGGGGACCAGAGTCCTGTTCGTCCTGCAAGGAGATCGTCCGCCCCAAATCCTGCCCCACTATGCGCAGGTGTGAGCTTTTTCTGAGGACGCCCCTGCTGATTCTGCTTTTCCTGGGACTGGCGGGAGCCTGCATTCCCCGTGAAGGTGACCTCCGCTCCCACCCCCCATCTCCTCTTCCTTTCTGCTGGCAGTGGGCAGGGGCCGTGGCCGGCTCCGGGCAGCTCCGGCAGTCCGACCAGACTCCTGCTGGCTTCAGGTGTAGACGCCCTCGTTTCCCTCTTCCCGGGTGGAGACGGGGGCGCGGGGATGGGGGAGCCCCGTAACCCGACCTACCAGACCCCTGCCTTGGAGACTGACTTGCGTCTCAATCTGGTTTTGTCACGGGCTCTTTGTGACTTTGGCGGGGAGACACGGCTTGAGTAAGCCTGACTGTCCTCTTCGGACCAAAGGCATCATAAGCATCTCGGGTCCATCGGCTTTCTGTGTGTCATCGATGCAGTTATGTTTGCGTAGTGCCTGGGAGTGGATGTTACTGTGATCACGGAGCTCTAGCGAGACCCCAGATCTTTACAATGTAAGGGCACCACCTGTCGGAAAGAGCACTTGAGTCTCATCACAAAGCTGAGTTCCTGTTGCCTCATTTGCTACACAAATATTCATTGAGTTCCTGGCTCGTGCCCTGTGCTCGATGCCGGGAATGCAGTGGGTGAAAAAAAAAACAGACATAGTCCCGTCCTCACAGAATTCTCGTGTCCCAGTGTGGCCATTGAGAGAGGGCCTCTCTGGATAAGTGACATTCTGAGGGGAGATGCCGATGGCAGGTACGAGCTGGCCAGCCGGAGTTAGGGAGACAGTCAGGTGGGGGGGCTGGTATGTGCAAAGGGCTTGGGGCAGGAAGGCACTGGGTTCCTTCATAGATCTGAGAGCAGCCTGTGTGTCTGGGGCACGGTGGACGGGGAGAGGGACAAGGTGGGTGGGGATGTCACAAATAAGAATGGAGAGGAGGGAGAAACCAGCACACAGGGCTCTTGTGGGTTGGATTAGGATGTGGATATTACAAGGCTGTCAGAGAGGGAGTAAAAAAAAAAAAAAAAAAGAAAAGAAAAGAAAGAAAGACTCCTATAATTTTATTTTTTCATTTCATTTCCTATTTTTTGCAGCCGGATAATTGGTCTCCCCTTAACTGAGATGGGAGAGTTCTATAGACCAATTGATTTTTTTTTTTAAATTTATCTTGAAGTCATTGTAGACATACAGAAAAGTCACAAAACTAGAGTTCCCAAATACCCTTCCCCCCCACCCCCCTTCACGTTACCATCTTACCCAACCATAGCACAGTGACGATAGCCGGGACCGTAACACCATTACAAAACTACTACCTAAATTACGGACCCTGTTCCAATTTCCCTCGTTTCCCCACAAATGTCCCTTTTCTATTTAAGGATCTGATGCAGGATCCCACATTGCCCCAAGTCATCCAGTCTCCTCACTCTTGCCATTAGTTCTTACAACTCATGGCTGAGTTGGCCAGTCTTTCATGACCTTGACCCTTTTGAAGAACAGCCCTGGTCAGATATTCTGAAGAACGTCTCTCAGCCTGAGCTTGTCTGAAGTTGTCTCACGATTATGTTGAGGTTACGCGTTTGGGCAGGAAGGGCACGGAAGGGGTGCCGTGCCCTTCTCCGCGCGTTTTGTCAGGGACGTCGATGTGTCTTATCACTTGAGATGTTAACCTTGATCGTTTGGTTATGGTGTGTCTCCAGGGTTCTCCAAGGTCCAGTAACTGTTTCCCCTTTGTGATTAACGAATGTCCTCGGGGAGACAGCTGGAGACTATGCAAATATCCTCTTTCTCCTTAAACATTCGCCCACCAAGTATGGCACCCACCAGTGGGTCTTGCCTGCAAAGATGATCACCGTGGTATTTGCTCCATGGTGATTCCCTATTTCTCTTCTTCCTTCTACACGTGTTAATTGGCATTCTTCTGTGAGGAAGAGTTGACCTGTGTGCTCTATTTATTTATTCAAGTATTCGTTTATATCACTGTGAATGCATGGATGTTTATTTTATTAACAAAAAATAATGTTACTTTTTGGTGGGTGGGCGGGCAATGACCACAGATTCTCTTTGGGACATGCTATGTTTGAAGATCCTGTAGGAAGTTCAAGACATCCGTGGATGGTCGCGGGTTCCATCCATGAGAGCAGGGTTGGAGATGTCTTGTTAACTCTGTACCAGCATCTCTCTTCCCAACTAGTCTTGTAAATGTCTGCAGAGCAGGGGATGAGTCTGATTCATCGGGATCCTCAGCGTCCGGCATATGGCGGTGGCCAGAGTGCGTGCCCAATGAATGTCGGTTGGGTGAATGATGGATGGATGATGGGGGGACCTGAGTAGATTTATCGACACGCACAGCGGGTGGGTTATCGGTTTCCTTGAGCAACACAGTGATCTAACACTGAGTTCTCTCCTTACTTCCGGCTCCTCTTGGAATCTGGATGGCCAACACTTTTGCTTCCAGTCGCCATTGAAGAAAAAAGTAAGAACTGTGTAAACCCCCGAGTGCGTATTCCCATAGCTAGCTCCTCTCAGATCCCTTCCGATGTCAAGGCCCCTCAGGGAATGCTGGGGAAAGGTGGGACTTGGGTCCGGCACACAGGCTTTGTCTTTGGGGGCGGGGGAGACCTGTAAGGGGTGAAGACACAGATGCTCCGTGAAGGAATAAAGACATTAACCGAGATGGGTAATATGAGCATTAATCCTACTCTCTTCCTTGCTTTTATTTTCCATGTCAATCCGCTGACTCCTGGTTCTGTGGCCCTTCCAGTAAAACGTAAGTCCTACCACTTTCCCCCTACCTAACTAGGGAGCCCTTCGACCCAGAGGAGAGGTGCAAGGAAGAGGCAAAAGTGTTGACCGCCATGATCAACCAGGACAGATCCCAAGAGGCTCTCAATCCTGACTCAGTCTCCCCACCCAGAATCTGCAGATGCCGGGGGGCAGATAGGTGGACTTCAGGGAGGTCAACAAGCCTTTGCAATCACGTGTAAAACTGAGTGTGCAAGAGAGAGAAAGAGGATCGAGAACTGGTGTGGTTTTCTGGGAATGTGGTCTTTATACCTTAGATCAGACTTTCAGTAGCATCGGTGAGCTCCTGCTCTAAAAAGTACGACGGGGTTGGAATAGATTGCACGTATTCGTTTGGAGGGTTTTTGATGAGAAAAACATGGTGCAGAGTGGAGAAGCTTCCATTTTTTCTGAGTATTAGCCTTCTCGGTCTCCAGTTGAGACGTGGAGATGACGGTTGGTGGCTATGGAAACAGACCCCTCTTCCGCAAACCTCCCGAAACCCTGGTGGAGGGGAGAATGCGGGTGCCCCAGATAACTGGTATCCTTGGGGTTCTTTGACTTTGGGATAAGTGTGTCTCCAAAGGGGTCCAGGGCTCCTGGGATGGGTCATAGCTTCTCGATCTGGTCCCCCATCCTATCTGGGGACCTACGGGGTACAAGGAGGTATGAAGGGCGACTGGATTGATTTCGTGTTCTCTCTGAAACTTTACTGGGGAAACGACCCCCGCCGGCCGCCGTCGGTCTTCTCCTTCCTGGGCTTGCCCCTCGGCAGTGCTGAAAGGTAAGACACTTGGTCCGCCCGCCTCCCTTTGCTTTGCTTGTCTGTGTCCGACAGGGGTCATTTCTGCTGACCTCCGGGGGGTCCGTCTTCTCCTGGCTGTCTAGCGCCTAGCTTCTAATCCAGAAACCTGCAAAAGCGAGTACTCGAGTAGCTTGAAGAAAACGAAATACTGCCCCCCGCCCCGCCATCCTCTCTCCCCTCCCCCCGCCAATCAATCGATCGATCAGTCAAACCCCGCTGCCCAGAAATTCATAGTTTCCACATGGCCGAAGGAAAGCCCTCAGGCCGCGGAGCTGAATTTGAGTCCCCTCGAAATCTGATCGTTGGACAGACTGATTTCCGTCCCTGCCTTCTGAGTGGGATAGAAGAGGCCGCACCATCGCCCTGTATGCGGGACCCCCGCACAGAGGGTGCCTTCTACTCTAGCAGACTCCCAGAGTCTGGGCGATAGAAACAGCAGTTCCCGCTCATGGTTCGAGGCTGGAAGTCCGAAATCACGGTGCCGGGGGTGCAGTGCCTGGCGAGAGCAACCTCATCATGGGACTCCTCCCCTCCTGCCCTCCTCTACGCCTAATTATCTCCCAAGGGACCCCCCCCCCCAGATACCATCACATTAGGGATCCGGGCTTCAACGTATGAATTTGGGGGCAACATGCACATTCGTTCAGCAAGAGACGGAGATCTGGGACCAGTTCAGGGAAAAGAGCCCACGGCTTCGCGCCTGGGTCTGCAAGCTGGGGAGGCGGGGGGCGAAGCCAGGATGCGAGGGGCTCACCCGCTCAAAGGGCACCGGCCCAGCGGCGAGCCCCTCTGCGTTCGGAGCCCGCGTCTGCCCCTTCCCCGCTGGACCGCCCTGGAGAAGTCACTTCCCCTCTCTGTGCTGGCTTCACGGGGCTAAATGCAGTCAGAGACATGAAGCACCTTTCAATGCAAACTAGGGAAACCATTTCAACCATTCCAAGGTGGTGATTCTATCCACCCCTCCACACACACACACACACACACACACACACACACACACTCGTCTCTAGGTAAGAATGCAATTATTAGGATTATTACTACTTATATCATATTACTATTTCTTTTTTTTTAAAGCGATTTTATTTATTTATTTATTTTATTATTATTATTTTTAAAGATTTTATTTATTTATTTGTCAGAGAGAGAGAGAGAGAGAGCACAAGCAAGGGGAGCAGCAGGCAGAGGGATAAGCAGGCTCCGGGCTGAGCAGGGAGCCCGATGTGGGGCTCGATCCCAGGACCCTGAGATCATGACCTGAGCCCAAGGCAGAGGCTTTAACTGACTGAGCCACCCGGGCAGCCCAGATTTTATTTATTTATTTAAAAGAGAGAGAGAGAGGGAAGGAGGGGGGCGGGGAGGGGCAGAGGGAGAAGCAGGCTCCCCGCTGAGCAGGGAGCCCGACACAGAACTCGATCCCGGGACCCCAGGATCAGGATCTGAGCCGAAGGCAGATGCGTAACCCTCTGAGCCCCCAGGCACCCCCATATTACTATTTCTAACATTTATGGAATGTTTACCGTGGGCCAGGAGTTAGGCTAAGCTCCCCCCCGCCCCCGTCCCCCGGGCCACACACATTCTCTTCCTCCCTTATGGCCGTAGCTCCAAATGGGCCGTGGCGCCTGCGTGTTTCAGAGGCATGGCGAGTTCAGGGACCAGTCCAAGGTCACCCGGGTAGTAAAGGGTACAGGCAGGCTAGCACACGCAACCCGAGATTTCCTGATTCCTGCAAGCGATGCAGGGGGTAGATTTATGAGCGAATCCCGAACAAACCTGGTAGAAGTCCTGAGCACGGGGGAAACCTCACCACACCCCCACGGCGGTCTCAACGTCCCCGGCGTGCGGATGAGGACGTGGGAGGGTCACGGGGCACGTCGGAGAGATCCAAGTTTGAGTCCCTAAACCCACTCGTCAGCTGCGGGAGGGCTCAAAAATGACACACTTCCTCTTGTGCGAGCTTCGCAGGCAGCACGGGGCCACCGTTCTGGTCTGAGAGGGCTGGTGCGAAGTCACTAGAGCGAAAGACTTGGCACCTCGTTCTAGAGTCAGGAAGGGGGTCGTTCCCGCCTCTTCTCCTGGCATGGCGGTCCGGGCACGTCTGTGACCGTCCCCCAGCTCCCTTCAGCTCCCTCCAATGTCAAATGCAAAGACGCCGGCCTCCCCGGGGTTCTGGGTCTCAGCCCCTGCCTGCCCAGCACCACCCGCCGTGGGCTCTACTCCCCAGCCTGTTCTCACTTTACGTTTGGTTTTCTACCTGGGGCTCCTCCTCCACGATCCCGCCGTTCGGACCACGTCCGTGACCTCGACCGCCGCCATGCTGACTCTTCTGGATGGGCGGCCGCAGGAATCCTAAGTAAGTCCCTTGCCACGCTCGCGATGCCTTTGGAGTGTGAACTTCGGTGGGAGACTTGGAGCACGAATTTCTGGGCATCTCCTCAGACACGCTCACCCTTTAAGAACTCAGACAGCGGCAGAGAAGAGAGGCAAATAAACAGAAATGATATTATAGGCAAGAGATGGCCGCTAGTAATGATGGGGAAAGGGGACGGCGGGGATGTTTGGGGAAACCCTAGATCATGCCTGAGACACCAGGGCCGTACTTCCCGAAGAAGGGAGGCGGTTGAAGCAGTTGCATCTGTTAAGCTGGGGAAATCCATTTATTTGGACTATTTCTTTGTGTCATGTTTGCTTACCGTGCGGTGTATCTTCTTCCTCAGGTATGATGACCAGGCTGTCAACGGACGGTAAGTGGGAGGCCGTACCCTTTCCGGTGTTTCCCCTTCTCCCGTCTGCAGGGTAATGCGGACTTACGGAGAGAGTCATTTACTAATTAATTTAAAGTACGTCATTTATAATATCCGTTTGTTGGGAAGAGCCATTCAGATTCAGACGGCATCCAGTCCCATTGTGTTTCTTTGCGTTTTTAAGGTGATGGAAATTTTTTATTCCCGTGTGGGCGAGCTGGAGCTCTACACAATCCTTGTTAGGCTGTAGGTTTCCGAAGTTATCGGAATAGTAGATGCACGTGGGAGAGGTCGAGAGGACATAAACCAACGACAGAAATCTCCTCCTCGTTCCGTCCTAGGTCCGTCGGGTCTCTGGTGCATTCTTGCCAGAAACATTCACACATCCGTATGGTTCCCGTCAACTTTTGGAGTTAAAAAATTTATCTCTGTAGGTAAAAGAACTGAACTTTCTTGCCTTCTTCCGCAGAACTTTCTTTCTTTGCGCAGAACTTGCCTCTTTCTTGCAAACCCCTGGACAACATTTCACTCACTCTCGTGTAATTTAGCGAGGCTCCTGGCCACAGGACTTTTGTTTCCCTCTTATCTTCGTTTCCGCTCTGCTTTGGTTCGTGTTTGTGCTACGACACGCTCGCACTCCTTCGATTTTCTTGCTTTTCTCGTGTTTGCCTGGCCTCCTGTGTGAGAGAAACTCCTAACGGAAATGGCTGGGGCAAGGGGCACAGGCGTCTAAAATGTGGACGGAGATTGAACACATTGTCGTTCCCGCCAACGGCCGACAAGAAGGCACAGGGAATTTCTCTATCAGTTCTTTTACCTACAGAGATAAACTCGAAAAGGAAACGAGACACCACGAGAAACGTAGAAAGCCAGTATCGTTGGTTATAAGCAGACGCTGTAAAAAAAAGAATATATATAAATATATAATGAAAATAAATATATATCTATATAATGAAAATAAAATGTTAGTGAATTCTAGCACGAGGCTGGTCTCTACTGAGACTCTTTATTGGAAGTCTGTTCTCCCCACTTTGGTAGGAAGAGCGTTGGAGAGGGGGTGAGAGACAAGCCAGCATCATTTTGAGACTCTCTCTGTTTCCTGGGGAATGGCGAGGGTATCGACTCCCCCCTCCCCCAGAAGCCTGCCCCCCCCCAGACATCACCGAGGGCTCGCGCCCCACTTCCCAGGGGATGCCTATGGCCCCGGACGCCAGGCAGCGTGGGTGAGCGCTGGCCTTCCAGAAGCAGATGTGGCTGCGGCTCCAACCCAGCTCCGTTCTTTACCAGCCGAGGGACTAGGGACAAGTCTGTCTTCTTCCCGCAAACCAGGGCTAGGGCTTATGACAAAATATGTGAACAACTCCGTGCCGGGGAGCCGGCTAGAGCGGGCCTGACCCCGTCCGGCCCGCACTCTGTGGATTCTGGAGTCCAGATCCTTCTTCCCTGGTTGTGCTGCTTGAAGAGAGCCATTCTCATCAGCCTGGGAGCGGATCTCCCCTCCGTCGGATCCCAGGAGAAATCCACCCGTGTCTGCAAGTAACGAGTCCCAAGGAGGGAGCCCGTGTGCATAGAGCTGGGATCGGGACAAGGGTCCAAATCTTGCAATGCCGCGTGCCTGTTTTAGGATGAAGTCTGAGGCCTTTCAGCTCATCTGCACGGCTCTGCTTCTCCAGACATGCTGGGGCCGTCAGAACCCTTCCAGAGGCCCAGGCTCCCTCCCACCCAGGACCACGCCCACGCTGTTCCCTCTGCCTGGGATGCTGGGATGCGTTCCTGTCCCCGCTTCCAAAGTCCTCCCGCGATGAACCCTACTCGTGTTTCAGGTCTCAGACACAGCGACCGTGCCTCCGAGATGCCTTCCCTGGTCCCCCCGCAAGGTCAGCAGCCACACCCCCTTACAGGTCCCCAGCGCACCCCGCAGGTTCACCCGGACACACTCCCCCGGCTCGCGCTCCGTAGATGGCCCTTGTCACCGCTTCTCTGACTGGGCTCCCCGAGCTCCGGGACCCTGCCCGCTTTGCTGCCCGTGTGTCCTCGCGCCTTGTGCACACGGTAGATGCTCCGTCCAGACTTGTGGGAGAGAGAGCCTGACTGCACACGGGAGTCTGCGTCTTCATCGGCCTCATCTCCAGCAGTCCTTCGCCTCTGCTGTCTTCTGACCGGTCAGGGACGCCTGCCTGCCGGTATCTAGGCTCCCAGTCCTAACGCCCATTTCTCTCTCTACCCCGCACCTCCATCGGGACCCGGCTGCCCGCGTTCTCTCCTCCAGACAGGACAGAAGAAGAAAGTGAGTACCGTGTCCTTGAGATTACATTCTTGTAACCCTCTCTGGGCCTTGAAATTCCTGAAGATATCTGAGAAAGGGTTGGTCCAGACCCTGGCATTTAGACACTGGCCTGGGGGCAGGAGCACAGACGGTAGGAATAGACGCCACTGGAGAGTTTCAGCTGGGTTGTGCTGGCAGGTGGTGAACAACTTGGGGGGCGGAGATGGGGGGGGAGAGGGAGCTTCTCTCCTCCTCCTCCGAGGCCAAGACTCGTCCATCTTTTAAGTCCATGGCCTAGAAAAAGGTCTGGGATGCAGCTGGACTGCACAAGTGTTTCTTGAAGGAAATGAATGTCCCCTACAAGGGCTAATGCCCGCTATCTTTGTTAATTGGGAGGAGCCGAAGAGAAATAGGGGAGCGTCTATCTCTGCTATATTAGCGAATTCTCACAACAGCACTGTGAGTCCGGTGGAGCCTAAGGCAGAAGACAAGGCTCCCCAAACCGCTGATCATCAGGAAGTTAAAAAACAAAACAAAACAAAACAGAACAAAACGTGATTTTCTGAGTTCCGCCCACAGTTTTTGCATGAGAATACCAACTGGTGGGATCTAGGAATCTGTTCTTTCAAAAGGTTTCTCAGGTGATCTGATTCAGAAGGTTTTTCTAGAACCACTGAGCTAGAGCAGAAGTTGGCCAACTATAGCCTGGTCCACTTCCTGGTTGTTGTTGTTGTTTTTTAATAAAGTTTTATTGACACCTAATCACGCACATTCATTTATGCATCCTCTGCGGCTGGGTTCTTGCTGCCCGGGCAGTTGCGTAGTCACAATGGCGACTGCTGACCTGCAAAGCCTAAAATAGCTACTGTCTGGTCCTTTATAGAAAGAAGATGTTTGTTGGGGCCCCTGAGTGGCTCAGGCGGTTAAGTGTCTGACTCTTGATCTCAGGGTCCTGAGTTCAAGTTCTGTGTTGGGCTCCACGGTAGACATGGAGCCTTGTTTAAAAAAAAAAAGATGTTTGTTGATCTTTGATCCAGAGCAATGCCTCTCGGGGTCTTTGTTCAAAGTTAGGATCCCATCTCAATCGACCTAAAGAATCAGGACATCTTCAGGCTCCTCATTTGTAGCAAGCTTCCCAGGTGGTGATCCCTAAACACGCTAACCCTAAAGCCAGGGAATGCCATCCGTGTTATTTTAAGATGCTTCCTCATGACCGTGAGATAGAGGAGTATTTAATAAAATAAAAACATTAAAAAAAAAAAAAAAAGAGTGCACAAGGAAAGTGGTGAAATCTAAGTACGTTCTGTCGTCCGGGGAACCAGTATAGCGCCCACGTCAATTTACTGGTTTGGACAGTGCCTTCTGGTTAGGTAAGATGCCGCCATTGGGAGAAGCTGGACGGCCCTCACACAGGACCCCTGTGTGTACTATTTTTGCAATATTTTGTGAGTTTATGATGAGTATGCAATAAAAAGTTGAAAATAGTTTTAAGGTTATGTAATGAAGGAATAATGGAATGTCCTTGGGGCGATGTTAATGTCTTACCCTCTTGCCCTCTCTTTTCCATTGACTTCCTGACTTCCGGTTCTGCGGCACCCTCCAGTGAAAAGTGAGTTATTTTTCTTTTTTTAGGGGTCCCTGGGGTGTGTTTGCATGCTATGAAGTATAGGAAACAAGAAAGAGAAGGGGATCATCTTTGAATTGTTTTCTTTGATTTAGGGCCCAGGTTGAGAGAGGCCCTCTGCTGAGGGAGGTCTCAATTTACTACCCACGGCCCCCACCTCCGCGGGAGGCTCGGGATGAGCTGTAGGGGTCCACCTGCCCCTTGAGGCTGCGGGGATAATCGGGAGAGGGAGCCTGGGACTCGGGGGGGGTCCGAGGCTACAAGTATGACTGGGTATGTGAGCACAAATGCATATGACGTCCCCGGACTTTATCAGATTCTCAAAAGCCAAGGACCACTGCCCCAGAGTTCAAGGACGTATTGAGTTACGTGTAAGAGGGGCAGCCCACTCTTTCCTGACCCTCAGCGGAGAAATGAGATAAAAATGGGTCAGGGGGATCCTTTGCTGATAATCTTTCTAATCTCCGGGGGACGAATCCCCAAGTCTCCTTGGGTACCTGGGGCTTCTGGCCACCTGGATAAATGTGTCTCCAAAGGGGACAAGTGTAGTAGAAGCAACCCCCCGGTCCCCAATGTATCCCATGAAATCCGGGGGATCCCCTCCTTTCCCTCCTGTGGGAGGTTCTCTTTGGGAACCATCGGCGTGGGGTGAGCTACGAAGGAACCATGAACACCTCGGTCCCCTCCTTTCTGTTTCTGTCGGTGCCCAACGACCACCACCGGACGTCCACCTCCTTGCTGCCCACATCGCAACAGTATTGAAAAGTAAGATTCTTACTTCACGTTGCCCCCCGCCCTCCGCTTTGTTTCCTTTCTTATCTCTGAAAGGGGTCCATTCCTAGCCATAGATCATCTCTAGGGGAATTTCTTTAAAACCCAGGGACTATAAAAAAACGGGTGTCCTACGTGGGGTATCCTATGGGAAGCAGCCTCCCTCCTCAAATCGGGGCTACGGCGATGATATGGTGAGGATGGTGAGGATAGTGAACGAAAATCCATTACGAATTTCCCAAGCGCGGGGCCCCGGAGGCAGCGCCTTTGAGGTATCAAGCTCTGTCCTCCCCCACAAGGTCTTCGCAAGGTTGGCATCGTTCGTCCGAAGCCTGCGAGGTCCTAACAACACAGGGACGCTAAATGAGAGGGGAAGGGTGGCGGCTGCCTTCCCAGCATGGCCCTAATCCGACGCAGGTCCCACAGCCGTGGTTCCCCCCCTGACCCAGACAACGAGCCTTTGGATGGTCTCTCCTGTTCACTGCCAAGTCCTAATTGATCGCCATACCCCCCCACCCCGGGCTCTGCTCTCACGGGCTCCCAGTCCCCCCACCTTCTGATCTGGTGATGTTTCCTCTTTATGGCCCCGTCTCTCGTGCTCCCTTGGACTCGACGCTCCGGACTTGGTCCGCCCCCATGGCCTTGCCTCCCGGACCCCCTTTTCCCTGCGTGGGTACCACCAGAGATCCTAGGTAAGAGTCCCGCTCCGTGCATGCTGGGGGGTTTCGGTGGGAAGCCTGTCTGGCAGGAATATTCTTGCACACTTGGTATGTGCCAGGACGCTGCGGGGTGGCGGGAACCCCAAAGACGGACCCCACATGCTCGCACGTCTGCGCCCACTCGTAGTCCACTGGGGGAGACGGTGGTTCTAAGGCAGTAGGGATCCGTGTCCCAAGGAGAAAAGGGTGCCTGGAATCCAGCAAGGGCTTCTCGGAGGGGAGGTAGCTTGTGCAAGCTTGCGGGGACTCGGGGACCCGAGGGCTCTGCCGACGCTGCCTCTCGCGATATTCATCTGGGGTGTCGTCTTCCTTAGGTTTGCTGAGCCTCCAGGTGTTGAATGGTGAGTAGAGACCATGCCGTTTGGCCCTTCTATTCGTCTCCACTCCCGTGCACTGAAACATGGTTCTTTGCTTCTCTTCTCAACGTCAGAAGAGCCTTTAGAAATCACCGAACCTCGCGCTCTCCCCCTGCCTTCGTCGCTCCCGTCATAAGTGGTCTAACATTTTTGTCGTTGCTCCGGCAAATGCCGACGAGGACTGGCTCCTCTGGGCCAAGTCTGGCTCTAGGTGCCGGGAAAGAGTAGGGAGCCAGACAGGCGGAAATCGGTGCCTGCATGAACTTGCATTTGAACAAAATAAGTAAAGGAGGAGGTGAAGGGTCTGTTGGAGGTGGACGGGTCCTGTGGACACGGAGGAGAGAGGGAGAGGGAAGGACAGCGTGGGAGAGGTCGACAGGTTTTTAGAGGGCGCTGAGGGCAAGTGACCGTTCAGCAGGGAGCTGGCTTGGCTGCCTCGCAGTGGCCCAGACACAGGGAACCCAATGGGCCACGCACGGGGCAGGGAGGAGGCCGCGGCATCCCCTCCCCTCCCCACTGGAAGCACTGCCTCCGTCCCTTTTGCGCGGCCTTGATGATTTCCTCTCCTCCTCCTTCTCCTTGTTCGCCTTTAGAAGAAACAAGCGGTTGCAAGGAAGAAGGTAAGTCGGGAATCTGCACCTTTTCCTGCCCCGACGGCAGTGAGCTCCTTCAGCCCGGCTTCCGAAGAAACCGCAGGAAGAGGAGAAGCCTCCAGGTAACGGTGGGCCGGGGTCCGTGCCCGCGAAGGCGTCCGTGCGAAGGGCAGCCAGGGCCTTCGGGCCGCCCTGCGCCCGCGAGCTGCTCACGGTGGCAAGGAGACCGGACACGCCGAGGTAGGCGGGGGACCCGTTCCTGCTCCGCTGGAGATGACTCGTCGGTCCCCAGGGTCAGGGCCGCGTGGCGGAAAATCGAGAGAGAAGCAGCCGGACGAGAAGAGTGAGCCCCCGGGTGCCCCGATAGTGGCCAGGAGCGCTTAAAAAAAAAAAAAAAAAAAAAAAGCTTGCTGTTATTAAGTTCACAAAAATAGATGAAGAATTTCACCAGAGAATTCTAGTTTGGTAAAAAAAAAAAAAAAAAATAGTCAAATGGCAATTCCAGAACTAAGAGTGTGTGACTGAAATGACGAATTCAGTGGTTGGTCTTAACAGCCGAGAGCACGATTAGGGAGCTGGAAAACGGGTCAAGGGGAATTACTCAAAGTGAAGCATAGCGGATAAAAGAGTGGAAAATACAGAAAGATGCACACTAGACTTAGACCCAGCGAAAGGCTGCGACATACGTGATATGAGAATTTAAGAAGCAGAAGTGAGAGAAAATGAAACCAAAGCGAAATGTCGAGAACTAATGGCTAAGAATTTTGCATTTTGGTACAAAGAAATAAATAAATATACATCAAGCAACAGATTTTTAAATATTCTGAGAGGGGCGCCTGACTGAGCTCAGTCAGAAACGCATGCAACTTGGAATCTCGGGGTCGTGAGTTTGAGTCTCACGCTGGGGGTAGAGATGACTTAAAAAAAAAAAAATAACATCTTAAAAAGAAAAAAGTTCTGAGAACCCCAAAGGGAATGAATATAAAGAAAAGCACTTCTCGGAGCATCGTCACAAAATAGTTTAAAACCCCAGACAAAGAGAACATTTTTAACTTCCCCCTCCCATCTCCCATAAAAAATCTGTAAGAGAGAGACAGAGAATTTGAAAGAAAAGTAAGGAGAATTCTACCGTAAGAAGTAAATCCCCGAGCTGCCAACTGAATGGAAGCCAGCATACTATTCTGACACCAGACACGGCTGGTCGGGGGTCAAGAAGTGCTCCTAGGGTTGAAGAGGGGCGCTGAGATCGAGAAAGAGATTAATCCACCGGGAAAATACGCCAGTTCTCAATCTGTTTTCACAGTGACTGGTTTTTACGTAAAAGGAGAAACAAGGCCAAATGACAAGGGGAAATGGATGCATCCACGATCATAGTGGGGGGACTCCAATGCCTCTCCCAACAGATGATGGGACAGGTAGGAAAAAACCTCACATGGAAGGTCTAGAGAGTGATGAATGACTGTGACCCCAGGGGAATGCACAGCCTTTTCGAGTGGACGTGGTATTATTTTTCTTACCAAAATGGGCTGCACGTTGGTTCATAAAACAAGCCTCAGTCAACTTCGGATGGAAGTCATTTATTTTTTATTATTATTTTTTAAAAGATTTTATTTATTTGACAGAGAGAGAGAGAGAGTGCACAAGCAGGGGGAGTGGCAGAGGGAGAGGGAGAAGCAGGCTCCCCACTGAGCAGAGAGCCCTGGGCGGGGCTCGATCCCAGGACCCTGAGATCATGACCTGAGCCGAAGTCAGACGCTTAACCCACTGAGCCACCCAGGTGCCCCGCCAAAGCTTTGCTCAGAGAGAAATTTATCATCTTAAATGTGTACATTAAGAGAAAGGAGGGAAGGAAGGTGGAAACGCAGAAAACCAATGATCTGAGTACGAATCTAAAGGAGTTTGAAAAAGAGAACCAGGTTAAACCCAAGCAGAATGAAGGAAGTGATAAAAAGCCAATGGGAAAAAATGTGCACTAGAAATCGACGGTGCGAACAGCTGGTCCTTTGGAAAAGACTGATAAAAATGTCCTCCTCTAGCATTGCTGATAAGAAACAGGCAAAAAAAAAAATACAGGAGAAACAAATCACCAAAATCTGGAGGGAAGGGATCCTGCCGGTATTAAAAGAATAATAAAGAGGATAGTTTGAAAAACCCTTATGCTGATAAAACGGCAAGTGTAGAGAAAACGGAGAAAAGCCTAAGAAAACTGCAAAGGACCAAAAGCGAAACAAAAGAAGGTGGGCTATCCGAATAATGCTTTGTCAAAGAAATTCAATCTGTGATCAAACAAACTTCCCACAAAAACAAACCAACAAACCCACTCCGGGGTCAGATGGCTTTTATGGAGATGTTCCCACGCACACCATCGTGAAAATCGGAGGTTTTCTGTGTGTTATCCTTGGCTAAAATGTTTAGAACGAGCAGAGCAGGAAAGCATCCTGGGCAGGGGAAGGGCCATGGGCACGCCAAGTTAGGTCCAAGTCAGGAGGATCCTCCTGGCGCCCCCGCGGCCGCGGCTGAGGGCTTCAAAGGCAGAGGGAGGACAGCCGGTGAGGTGGGCGCCTGGGGGCCGAGGGGGGGGGAACGGGCAGCAGGAGACCCAGGTGTCCCTTCCAGGGGCGGGTGGAGCGGAGGTGTGGGGTTCAGGAAGGGCAGGGATTTCCAGGCGCGGAGGGCATGCCTTCAGTGTGCTTCGTTCCCACGGGCCCTCCCAGAGCAGCTGTCCCTGGCCACCACCGCCCCCAAGAAGCCGCCCCCCAAGCGGACCAGATGGAACATGCTCAAATGTGCCTACATGATGGTCACCTTCCTCTTCGTGTCCTACAACAAAGGAGACTGGGTAGGAAGGAGCCTGTTACCTAAGGGGGTGGGGGAGGGGGAGCAGGGAGGGGGCGGGCAGAGCGAGAGCAGGGAGGGGGCCAAGGAGCTGCCAAGCAAGTGAAGGCTTAGGAGAGAACCTCCTCTGTAAATAGAACCACCCCTCCCTCCTGCCCTCCCTTACCCCTTCCTTCCTCCCTCCCTCCCTCCTTTCTTCCTCCCTCCTCCCTCCCTCCCTCCCTCCTCCCTCCTTTCTCCCTTCCTTTCCTCCCTCCTCCCTCCCTCCCTCCTCACTTCCTTTCCTTCCTCCTCCCTCCCTCCTCCCT
>CM052888.1:47976694-47993370 GCA_028534135.1 Potos flavus
CCGGGAGATTCTCATTATTTCCCGCAGATATGGTCTGTAAGGTCGCCACCAACACCGAACCACGGTTCCCGGGGAAACTCGGGGTTGGGTTCCTGAGAGCCTCCGGTGACATTGCCATCAGCCGCCGGTACCTAACCTCGCTGTGTGTTTCTGTTTAAAGACCCCTTACTTAATACGTATCGTTGATTCGCTGACGTTGAGCTCAGGGCCGACAGCGCCGTAACCCGCGGCTGAGTGAAGCTCGTCGAGGAAGCATTTTCTCCACGCACACGGCCTTCCGGGGCGTGGGAACGCCGGGCAGTACTTCGGCCCTGCACAGGAGCACCGCATCTCAATCGCCGACAAAAAACCACAAAAACGCAAAAAAAAACAAACAAACAAAAATGTGGCACTAACTGGATCAGGAGAAGGAGACGTGTTGACAGTGAATTTGAAACGAGTCCGGCCTCCGTGGGGAGCGTGTGCGTTGGGCGGCTGGCATATTCTCGGCTGTGCACACGCACATGTGTCCGTGAAGGACCCCCCGGACCGGGAGTGTGGATTCGGGCGGTAGCGAAGAAATCCGAGCGCGCGGACAGCTGTGCGGACCCAGGACCCATGAATAACGAGGACTGACTCTGAGGCACGGGCTACCGGCGAACGCTCTTGGCCGCTAGCGATGCCGACGACCGGTGGGGTCCCTGAGCTCACAGAGCTTAGGTTCTGGCAGGGGAAGCTGGTTAACTGAGATTTTCAGATGCTGGTGATGGTGACGCGGGGTCGGCAGCCACAGAGGTGGTGTTCCCGCGGTCCAGACTGGGTTGGGACACGCAGCAGCTAGGGGAGGCCACGTCCTCGAGCGAGCGTAGAGCAAGGGGTCTCCGTAACTGCTTTAAAAACTGCTGCCCCGTGGCGGGTTGCTCTTCCAGCCCCCGTCTTTGGTCTGGTGGTGAGGACAAGGATTGGTGTTACACCCAGTCCACACCGTCCGCTGGCCTTGCTGGGGTCACCTTCCCTTCTGCCATTTCACCCATTGGCCAATTAGTTCACCAATAACTCTATAATTGAAAACATCAACACAGGCTAACAGTCTACTTGTGCCCAGAAATTCGGTTAAAGAATATGACTTTAACGTATTTGTCTACCTTGTGGGCTCCCGGGTTCTCCGGTGAGTGAGTGATGGAGAGAGAGTGAGTACGGTAGACGGAAGAGTGACCCACCCCCCAAGCTGTCCATGTCCTAATCCCTGTAAATATGGAGACTCACGTGGTGAAAGAGATTTTGCAGGCGTGATCAAATGAAGGATCTGGGGATGGGAAGTTCTCTTGGATTATCTGAGTAGCCCTCATGCAGTCCAAGGGGGTTGTTAGGAGGGCAAGGAGGAGAAGTGGGGGAGGAGATGTGGGTACCAGAGGATGTAATTGCTGACCAAAGACCGGGAGCCAAAGACTACGAGCAGCCCTATAAAAAGCCAGAAAAGGCAAGAAAACCGATTCTCCCCTGGAGTCCCCAGAGGGAACACAGCCCTACGGACACCTTGATTTTCGCCTCAGCAAAAGTCCGCTGATCGCCAGAACTGTAAGATGAATGTGTGTGTTAAGCCACTAAGTTCGTGGTAATTTGCTCCAGCGGCCGTAGGAAAGGGACACATCAAGTACGAAGGAAAATTAAAAAGAGGATCTTGAATGACATCTGGTGTATGCCTTCTGCCAGATGTCGTGCCACCACTTCATGGTTGCCCTGTCACCCACGCGGAAACCTCCTTACGTGTCCCCTTACGTAATTCCGTCCCCAAGGGGGGGGAAGCTGAGGCCAACAGAAGTGACTTACCCCAGGTGACACCAAGGCATGAGAATGACCTTCCTCTTTCCCTTGTGTGCGTCCCACAGACTGAATGAATGCAACGTGGACGTCGCCGGCTGTGGCTTTCTTGCGTTTGCCCTTATGGGCAGCAAACGTCTGACGCATCTGAGCCTTAGCGTGAACCCTGTGGGAGATGATGGGATGAGCCTTCTCTGCGAGGTCCTGATGGAACCGTCTTGTCCCCTCCAGGACCTGGAGTAAGTGTCGGTAGTTGTTGGGGGGTCAGCTCTTCCATATTGGGGCCTGGGGTTCCTAGCAAGTCCAGAGACGTGAGTAGGAAGACTCGTACTCGTACCAAAAGTTAGTTCTTGCTAGTTGGGTCTACTTGGGTCCACCATGCTCTTGTTTTGATGTGCTTACCACAGTGAGCGAGGGAAGCACATGGAAATGAGTCTAGACAGGAGCCCCAATGGTAGGATTTGGGGAGCTTAGGTCACCCTCGATTTCTAGAACCTGTTCACTGCTCACAAGACCTCTTTTTGCCCTGAGATACTCTTCGGCTGTTCGTTTTACGTGTAGGGTGGAGATGGAAGGGCTCTCTCAGCACCTTCTCCCTCCAGGGCTCAAATTTCTCTACCCTTCATTGAAGTGTTTCTATTTACGAAGAGTATTCCATCCTTAAACAGACTATAGGAAAGTTAAACAGGAATAAGTCTCCAGTCTAACAACCGAGCAGTAAATGCTGTCAATACTTGGGCAAACTCCTCCCGGATGCATGATTATTACAAAGAAAGGATCCCAGCAGTTACCACTGAAAGCATTCCTGCCACATGGCAGGCATAGGGTTTTAAGTAGTTCGCATGTCTAGACTCACGTAGTTCCCCGACCAGTCATTTCCAGGGGAGACAGAGCTCCCTCAGGAGCCAAACCTGGCCTTTTGGTCTCACGTGCCGTCACTTGAGGATGTGCAGACCATAATCATAAACTAAGTATGGTATGGAATTCCACTTAATGATGCGTCATAACTTTAAAAATCCCCCAACGCTGGACGCTGAGCTTATGCCCAACGTTCTAGTCATGTGGACCTTCTAAATCGTTGTGTGCTTGGTAGTATCTTCTTCTCAATGACAGAAGTAGAACTGACCAACCAAAAAGGAGGACCATTTTAATATCTCTCCTTCTCCCATAATAAACAAAAGAAAGAAATTGGAGAGATCACAGCCCACAGATCTGCGTGCCCCCCACCCCCCTGCCAAGCATTCATTCCTACGTTTGTTTTCATGAACCCGGCATGTCAAGCCCTACTTTGGCGCGGTGTAGAAACGGAAGCTTTGGCACTTGGAGGTGGCACTGCTTTGGGGTTACGTTTAAGTGCTGGGGGACCACGTGGTCTGCACCATCGTCACCGATCCCTGCTGGCGTCTGAGGCTTGGCCGTTCCACCTGGTGGGCAGGCGGGAGCCCTAACAACTGAGCTCTTGCTCATTCTTGGTGACGATGGACACTCTCGTCCCCAGTGGGATCGTTCTAGTCTCAGATGATAGGAGACAGGGAGCTGTTTCCATCGTCTACTCAAACGAGCCATGGAGAGGGGCCCTCTCCGCCCCCGCCCTCCCCGTTCATCCTGGGAACAGAAGCACAGGACGCCTCTCCTTCCGGACCCCAAACCCCCATCCAAAGTTTCAGTACCTTCTGTCACCTGTCGTCATTTCTCAGCCTCTCAGGGACTCTCCCAGCTTCTCCTCACTTGTGTTTTTTTTCTGTTTTTCTGTTTTCTGTCTCCTTCTCTCCAGCCACCAGGGAGAATCTTTATCCCCATCTGCAGGTGGGAAGCAAGCTCTGGTGGGCTCCCTGCTTTTTCCAAACACCCCTCCAGCCACGTCCCATGTGCTCCCCACCTGCCACTATCCTCCCTCCGCGCCTGAGCCACGGCCGCTGCACAGACTAAGCCGCCGCTCCAGGGACGGACGGCAAGGTTCCCAGGGCGGACGGAGTCAAGGAGAGCCCCGCCGATGCTTCCGGGCGCCATCGTCCTCTAGCACTCTCCTCCCATGACACGGGTTCTCCTCTCGCAGGTTGGCGAAGTGTCATCTCACTGCCGCCTGCTGCAAGAAACTGTCGTGTGTGCTCGCGAGGAGCAGACACCTGAAGAGCCTGGATCTGGCCGCCAACGCCCTGGGCGACGACGGCGTGCTGGCGCTGTGCGAGGGGCTGACGCACGGGAGGGCTTCGCTGAGGAGGCTCGGGTGAGTTCCCGGGGCCCCCCGTGCGGGGGCTGGGGCCAGGGGCAGGGCTGTGGAACAAAGGTGGGGTTCCAAGTCTCGCGATCCCGTCTGAGCCAGCCTCGCTCCGCCTGGTGCTCGAGAAATGACCTCGACCCCCTCGAATAAGCCCGGGACGTGCCACCACGAAGCCACCTGATATCCGTACCCACGTCCCCTCTTCCTGAAACAATAAAGGAAGAATCCCTACCGCTATCGGCTTAACCCCACTCGTACGGGGAATCTATGAAGTGCCTTGTGCTCTCCCTGAATTACCTCCCCGCGCCTCTTTCCACAGCCTCCCTCGTGGACATTTCCTCTTTTCACAGAGGCTTAGAGATCGTTTTAGAAGCAAAACCAATAATAACAGTAAGCTTTATTAGATCCTGCCTCACCACCTGTAACTAGAGGCGGTTAAAACGACCGGAGCCCATCCCACGACTTTTTACAAGAAGTTCCCAAATACACAAACTCTAGGACGATTAGGGCGTTAGGAACCTGCTCGCTCACCACCCCCGTTTAAACGACCCCCAGCATTGGGCTCTATCCGGTAAACCATCTCATAATTTGCCGTTCCCCCTCCGAATGCCGCGACACGCATCTCCGCCGTGGGAGAACGCGACCCCCATCCAACTGTCCCATCTGACGGAGTTGTTCAGCCGTCGGCTGCAACTGGGATCAAATCCTAAATCCTTCCTGTGACCTAAAATGCCCGGCCTCCTCGCACAGCACGGCCTCTGGCCCCCCTCCGGCCGTCTGGCTCGCTGCCCGTGGCTCGGACGTGTCCCTGCCTTCCTTCCGCAAGGGCCGGCCGTGGGCAATCTCCCAAGCCGCCCGTCGCTGCTTCCCGCCCCATTCCCCTGGCTCCCTCCTTGGGTTCCGGGTGAAACGCGCGTTCTCAGCAGGTCTTTCTCCGTGTTCCTTGCTTTGCTCCCTGGTTGCAGGAGCTCTCGCCCGTTACCTTTCATTCTTTCCACAACTGTAATTAAGTCGCCCAGCGCTTCCTAACAGGACCCCCAGCCGCCGTGGTCGGTGGCATCATCGCCTGGGGATGCGCTAGAAATGCAAGTGTCTGGGTCCCTCCCCAGAACTGGGGAGCCAGAAACGCCAGGGGAAGAGCCCCCCCACCCCGCCTTCCATCTTAATCATTGCCGTGGAAGTCCGATGGGTTGAAGGGTCAGGCACCGACCTTTGGAGGCATTTCTTGGCGTGTTGGCCCTGCAGGTTGGAGGCGTGCGGCCTGACTTCAGGTTGCTGCGAGGCCCTCGCCGCGGCTCTCCTCTGCAGCCGGCGCCTGGCCAGCCTGAATCTGATGCAGAACAATCTCGGCCCCGACGGAATGACGAAGCTGTGTCCGGCCTTTGCGGAACCCACATCTAACCTACAGATAATCGGGTGAGTCCCTAGAGCTTGTCTTCCGAGACGCACGCCTCCGTCTGCTGCGGGCGTGCTGGTCGGTGGGGAAACACTTTACCCCAGAAGCTGACCGGTGGCTCGACAACCGGATCCTCGATTCGACCAGTAAGCGCCCACTGCGTTCCGGGGACCGTACTGGGGATACGGGGACAGAGACAGGCAAGGCGCCCGATATCACGGGGCTTTCTTCTGGACAGGTGGAGGAGGAGTGGAGGGACAACATACAAATGAGATGTTTATCCTTAAAAAGTAGAATTTCTGTATGCTCCGACAATTCTGGGTACACGCCCGACACAATGGAAACCAGGATCTAGAAGAATTACTTGCCCACCCGTGTTCACGACGGCATTACTCACAGTAGCCCGAAGGCGGGCGCAGCCTGGGTATCTGGTGTCAGGTGCGTGGCTGAAGGAAGCGTGGTCCATCCACCCGGGGGAATATCATTCGGCACTAAAACCAAAGGACGTTGTGACACCTGTTATAACATGGACAAACCTTAGGGTTATTGTGCTAAGGGAAATAAGTCAGATGCGAGAGGACGAATATTGCAGGATTCTACGTAAGTGAGGTCCCGGGGCAGTCAAAGCCGTAGAGACCGGAGGTCAGGGGGGACGGCGCCAGGGGCTGGGGGAGGGGGATGGGGAGTCGGAGATCAGTGGGCACAGAGGTTAGCTGGGGAAGATGAAAAGTCATGAGGGTAGATGGCGGGGACGGCCGCCCAGCCGCCCACTGAAAACCAGTAAGATGGACAGCCCGCTGAGGTCGCTTGGTCTCCACTGATTTCAGTAGCAAACTCCCTGATGGAAGAGCTGCCTCGGTGTGGCCCGGCTGACGGTGGGCGGGCTGCTACGGGGGCCGGGTGTCGGCGAGTGGGCATAATGAGGAGGTCGTAGTGCGGGGTGAGGGCAAGGATGACTTGGAGGGCACGGCTCTGTGGACAAGGAGAACCGTCCCAGCGATCTCGCCAGCAAACACGCTGGAAAGGCAGAAGACTGGGCTGAAAGAGAGCATATTTGTATGGATGACTCATGAAGCCGTGTAGCTTTGGGCAAACCCGGCCTGCGATCACGGCACTTGGCACTCGGAGAGTCAGACCTGGATTTTCCTAACGGACCTTCCAGGGGCCAGTTTCCCCTATCTGATGCCGTGGGTCTATTTGAGTATCTTGTTTCTCCAGGCCTAGGGTATCCGCTTCATGAGGGCAGGGACGTAGCCTCATTCATCGCTCTGCCTCCAAACCCCGTAACGGGACCTGGCCCAAAGCAGGTTCTCAGGAAGGGGGATGAGGACGCGTGAGTGCTCGTGCCCGCCTCTGCGGGCCGTGGTGAGGGGCACAGGCTTACGAAAGCTCCGTGTAGCACGGACACATCCAAGCGTGCCTTTCCATGCCGGGATTTGCTCTCGTGCTCCGGAGCGCCTCGAGGGTAAAACAAGAGGTTTCGGATCCTTGAGGGAGTTTCCAGGACTTTTAAGGAAAGGAGAAGCAGCCAGAAGTAAATCCCCAGAGTAACGCGTCCCCCTTCCGCCTCCCCAGGTTGTGGAAATGGCAATATCCCACTCAAACGAGGAAGCTGCTGAAGGAGGTCCAGCGCCTGAAGCCACAGATCATCATTGGAGACGGCTGGTATTCTTCTGATGAAGATGAGCGGTGCTGGTGGAAAAACTGAGAACACGAACCCCCTCCCCCAACACACACACATGCACACGCACGCACATGCGCACGCACACACATGCACTCGGATGGAGGACATTAGAGCGCTCTTCTGGGGCAAGCCGTACCCAGGAGCTCCCTCCCAGCAATGGAACGTGAGTCCCGGTTCTCACAGAGCCCTCACCGGTGGCGATGCTCATGTGTCCCGTATAATTCGGTTACTGCATTTGCCTCCGACGTAGGCTAGGATCTCAGCGTCCATGAAATGTCTGTCCTACCTCGGAGCGTATGGAGAAAATCAAATAAAAAAAGCACTGAGAGCATCTGGGGACGAAGCACCACGTGACCTTGAGCAGTGGGGACGCGACCCAAGACACGGGCGGGAGGACGTGGGTCCTAAGAGTGGCCCCGGATGTTGATGATACAACCCTGTTGGTGTTAAAAAAATTACAGCACAATCGGAAAAGCAAAGGGTGGCGTGACTATCCCGATCCCTGTCTAAGCAAACGGGACGCGTCGCTTAGTGTCGTGAAGACCCTCCCCGCAAAGCTGATCTCCCGTAGGCTGGGGTTCGGGGGAAGCGCGGGGTTCAGGGATGGGCGAGTCCCTGGGGGGAGCTGCGACCTGTGGTTCCTCGGGGAAGGCTGCTCAGCGTTCACAGGGGTGCTCCTCGGCCTGAATCCCTTCCCGACCTGCCGAGTCTCGGGAGCTGAGGGGAGTCCTTCGTTGGCCTGTCAGAGCCTGACCCCTGGGGCGAGATGTCTTGGATGCATTTAGTGGGTTTGCCCCGGTTGGGTAGCTGCCCGTTACCATGGCTACAGACCAACCGGCCTCTTCCTAGGAAAGTGGGAAATTGCGGTCGCACCCGCGTTGTCCTTCTCGTTAGGCCTTCCGCTGACTTCTCTGGTCGACGACGACAGTGGTGCCGACGCGGCCCTTCCTGTGCGCCAGGCTCTCCCCGAAGCACGGTCTGCAAACTAACTCCTCCCGTCTTCGAATTCGAGCGCCCTTTCTGCAAAGCTGGCAGTGCTTTCGGCTGGTGCCCTAGGGGCTCGCGTTACACGGGGCTCTGCCTGCCGCCCCTCAGGCCCGTAACGCGGCTGGTGAAACGCTGAGGCCGAGCGTAGGAGAAACGCCAGCCCCGGGGTTCGCCTGGGTTTCTGTTGCTGGCGTTATCTTCAGTCTCCGGTGTCTCTGCAGGGACGCTTTTTAAACGTGTGTTCTGGGACTATTCGGATTACATAATGCTTGTGCCTTGGACCCGTGGGCACACGGTTTGTGTGATGGGAACGGGGGAGGGGTGTCCCAGCCACGCCTCCTAAATTAGAGACGTCCCAGCCTTCAGAACGCCGGCTCTCTCACATGGGACGGGACGCGGACCGGCTGACCTACAGAGCCGGTGAGGCAGCCGCACTCGTGCCTGGGGCGAATGCTAGGAAAGCATCCCCGGTTCAGTCGTTTTAAAGGAATAGCACCTTCCATAGAGCTAAAAATACCCCACGCCTGCCTTCCGTGTTTAATGGGGTCTCTCGGGGACTGCGTGTTCCTCTCTCCCCCGACGGTACCTGTGTCCCACTTTGGAAAATCGCTGCCCGAAAAGGGAGATGCAAGAGAGAAGGCAACGAGTTTTTAATTCAGACCTGCGTTGGCGTCCTGGCTGTCCTGAATGATTCTGATGACGAGAGACTAATGCCGGCCTCCGTCAGCCTCTGTTTCCATCTCTGGAAAAGAAGGAAAACACCAGTTTGGGGAAGCTGGGTTCCTCGAAAGCCCTCAAAGCCAGAGCATTCATCCCACAGATCCGTGATTAAATACCTCCTTGTGTCATCTACGGCCGTTCACAGGATGGTCACAAACGTGGCGGCTGGAAACACGTCACCTCCCAGCTTCTGTGGGTCAGGGGTCTGCGTGCGGCTTAGCTGGGTCCCCTGCCTCGCGGTCCCACGAAGCCACGAGGAATGTGTCCAGTGGGGCCGTGGTCGCATCAGAGATTCAACCGGGGAGGAAGCTCTTCCAAACTCAGGGGGTTCCTGGAGGCGTCTGCTTCTCTGCGGGCTGCTGGACGGAGGCCCTCGGAGTCCCGCCGGTTGTCAGAGGGCACCCCCAGCCACTCGCCGCACTGCCCCCGGGTACGGCCGGTTCCGCCTTCGAAGCTAGAGTCTCCCTGCAAGACAGACTAACGATTTCCGGTTACCTCGCACCGCACGTGAGGTCACACCAACGCTGCCGTGCTCTGCTTGGCTGTAAGTCACAGGTCCTCCCTCTGCAGGGGAAGAGGCCCCACGAGGGCATGCAGGGGTGAAGGGATCGTGGGGCCACCTTATCGTCTGTCTGATGCTCTGCTTTAGGGGGAAGGCACTCTTGTTTCTGCCTGTTGGAAAGGGCGGCTGATGTCTTGTCCTCACCCCTCCCCAGCCCCCCAGCCCAGCCATCTCCAAGGGTAGAGAAGAAGTTACCTGGTTGGTAAGGCCAGAAGGAAGACACAGGGCCTGTGTGGCTTTGCCCCTCTGGACGCTCCTTCCAAGCAGCCTGTCCTTGGGGCAGGTGCACACTTTCCTCCTCCACGCAGCAAGCCTCCTGGGACTCTGATCGAGGCAAAGTGTTAGGAATCTGCAAACACAGGGGCACTTGGGGGGTTCAGTCAGTGAAACGTCTGCCTGGGGCTCAGGTCATGATCTCAGGGTCCTGGGATCGAGCCCCGCATCGGGCTCCCTGCTCGGCGGGGAGCCTGCTTCTCCCTCTCTCTCTGCTCCTTCCCCCTGCTCATGGTCTCTCTCTCTGAAACAAAATCTTTTTTAAAAGTCTGCAAATACAGGCCGTCAGACCAATGGAGAACAGAGGCGACCTCTTGGTCTACATCTGACTCCTGATTTCTCACTTGATTTCAAGTTCCAGAAGGAGGGGACGAGGTGCTGATTCTTCTCAGAAATGCCCAGCGCCGGTGTGCCGGCTGCTTGGCCAGGGCTGGTGATTCAGCGGCACGCAGGACGGGCGAGGTCCTGCGCAGACGCGACCGGGGGGAGGGGAGGGGGGTGGCATGTCAGTCCATCCTCCCGGCGGCCCTGTTCGCAGGCCCGGTGTTTTTCACTTGGGAGCCTGAGAAGGCTGCTTCTCTCCCCCCTCGTCTGCATTGTTTTCAGTTGGTGTCGGGACCTGATTCGCATACAGTAGAAATCTCCCTCGGCTGGGCCTACAAGCAGCTGGGGAGTAGTTCATCCTCCAAACAAAACCCCTCATGCGCACTCGTGCCCCACGCCGACTCCCCACAGCCTCCCGGCATGGCAGAATTGAACCCGGGAGCAGCGACCCCCGGAGTGGTCACTGGGGGATGGCTTAGGGCGGGCGGCCCTCCCGCTTGCCCGTCCGCGGCTCCGCAATGCCCTTGAACCTCCCCCCGGCGCCCACTAGATGGCAGCACAGCACCATCCTCGTCGCCGGCGAGCCGCGGGAGGGATGCGCTCACACCACCGCCCTGCGTGCGGCGGTTGCATCCTCGGCATCGTCAGCATCGTTTGGAGGAGGGAGCGTCCTGTGCCTGAGAAGATACGGAACCACAACCCTGGCTTCTACCCACCGAGCCGCCAGGGGCACCCGCCTGCCCCCCCCCAGGCGAGACAACTAAATGTGATTGCAGACACCCCCAGACGTCACCCCCCTACACCCCAGGACCAGCGCTGCACACCCGGCAGGGAACACTCCCTCGGGTGCACGCTCAGGGGCGTCCCCTGAACCCCAGTGGGTCCCCCGATCCACAGAAGGCCCCGGGTCAGCCGGCAGTGCACTTCTGGCTTCTTCTATGGGGGGAACGGCCGTGCACCGGACACCCAGGTCGCTGGCCACATTACCCACAGTGGCCAAAGCCGTGGAAGCCGTCAAGGTGCCCTTCAGGAGGTGACGCGCACAGGAACTGTGGTCCGTCCACATAACGGGATGTTTGCAGCACCGAGCTGGAAATGAGCTAGCAAGCCAAGACACGGAGGCCACGCGAGTGCCCCCCACCCAGTGGAAGGAGCCGGTCTAGAAGGGCTGCACGCCGTGCGCTTCCAGCCGTATGGCATTCTGGAAGAGGCGAAACTGGAGACGGGGAAATGGGGAGCGGTTTGCCAGGGGCGGGGGAGGCAGGCGGGACCAACAGGTGGAGTTAGGGCCGTGCGACGACTCCGTGCGGTGGACACTTCATTCGTCCAAACCAGCAGGAGAGGCAACGCCAAGAAGGACCCGAAGGCCACCTGCAGGCTTTGGATGGAGGTCCGTCGGCGGTAACGAATGCCTCGCTCTGGCCGGGGATGCCCACGGCGGGGGAGGCTGTGCCCACGGGGGGGGTCAGGAGGTAACCCCGAGGTCTCTGCACCTTCCACAAGTGCTGTGAACCCAAAACGGCCCCCCAAAAAGGAAGTCTATTCTTTTAAAAAGAAGAGAGCCTGGCTGCAGAGGTCTTAAACTCCTGGCGAAAACGAAGTCGGGTCCTTCCGTGGTCTGGGAGCACCTGCGTCAGAAATGGTATTTCTCCAGTGTTTTGCCACAGACGATCAGGGACCAGGATGAAAAGTTGAAGGGGGAGCGGAGACACAAAAATCCAGAAAGCTCTTTTTGTTAAAAAAAAAAAAAAAAAAAGAAAGAAACCTTCCATAACTGTTAGGGACTGAATGTCTGTGCCTCGCCCCCACCCCCAAATTCCGATGTCGAAACTCTCCTCCCAACGCGATGGGATTAGGAGGTGGGGCCTTGGGGAGGCGATCAGGATTTATGAGGTTAGGATAAGGTCATTGATACTTTTTATAAAGTAAAATTAATATAGTTTAGGATATTTTGTTAGTTTTTTGGTTAAACAGTCTTACCAAGTTTTAGAAAAACAGTCGGTTTTGCATTATGTGCATTTTACCTCCATAAACAAACAAAACGAGGTCTCAGACCCAGGCATTGAAATGGTATGACCCAGGGGTGCCTGGGGGGCTCACTCCGTTAAGCGTCCGACTCTTGATCTCAGCTCGCTCAGGTCATGATCTCGTGGTGGGATCGACCCCCCGACCCAGGCCAGGGCTCTGTGCTCAGCCAGAGTCTGCTTCGGATGCTCTCTCTCCCTCTGCCCCTCCCCCACTGCCCCCCCCCACTCTCTCTCTCTAAAATAAAGAAATAAAAATAAATTGTTCTGGATGTATTCACAGCAGTGAATGTGATGTAGGAAAGACGTTAGGGTTCGAAGCCAACGGCCAAGAAAGAATTCTTGAGACATCTTTGGTGCAAGAAGGTGGTTTTATTACAATGTCACTCTGCCAGATTCGAGGACTTGTCAGTGGTCTGTAGGCAGTAAGGGAATTTATTTTTTTCTTCTGCCTCTGTTTCCCACATCAAATGCAGCTAAGGAGGGGCACTTGGGTGGCTCAGTTGGTTAAGCGTCTGCCTTCGGCTCAGGTCATGACCCCGGGGTCCTGGCATCAGTGAGGCGCCTGCCTCTCCCTCTCCCTCTGCCTGCTGCTCCCCCTGCTTGTGCTCTTTCTATCAAATAAATAAAAATCTTCAGAAAAAAAAAAATGCAGCTAAGGAGAGGGAGGAGCCCTGAGGTCCAGGACAAGGAGAGTGGGTTGGAGTTAGCTGCCAAAGTTGACGGAGTTCTGGGCAGTATTTCCATCCCATGGGGAATGATAATCAATCATCAGATCTTGGGGCAGCAGCTTCACTTAACAATAACAAAATCTCGCAGCGTCTCTGTGCGGCAGAGCCCGGCGACTAACACTCGGTGTTACTGTGTCTCCTGGTAAGTTTTAGGATGTGTCACCTCCCCCTCTGAGGCTGTTTCTCCGTCAGATGGAGGAAGTGGCCCCTGGTTCCTAGTGTTAGTGGGAACACTGGGCAGGACGGTATCTATGAAGCACGGGACACACGGTAGGTCCGCGGTAGATTGGATCTCCCTAGATAATGGCCATCTCAAAACCCTCCTGGTCATGTGTCCCCTTGATGAGGGAGCAGAAGGCAAGCTCAGGGCCAAGCACACGCTGACGCCCCACAACCCCCTGCCCCCAGGTGGGGTGCGTGTGACATTCCCCAGGCACTCCTGCCTGCCCTAAAACTAAGGGAAGGGTGAAAAAAAAAAAAAAGGTTAACTGATAGAGATGACAGCGTCCATCAGTTTACAAATGTCTTAGTGATTTACAAGGAGAGAGCCCTCTTATCACTAGCCTAACTGCCAGAGATGCACAGACTCCATTTCCTGCAGCCCTAACATTCCCCTCCCCTCCTTAGTGATGTGGGAAACAAAGGCAGAAGGGAATTTCCTCATAACCTGCAGCCTCCTGATAAATACTTGGGACAGGCAGAGTATGACATTCGTCCAGGACACTCCCAACTGTCTTAATGCCTTACGAGAGGGGAAAGCCACCCGAGCGTGACAATCACCAGGCCCCCTCTATCTGGGTAGTCTTCTCTGGCATATCACAGTCCTTTTGGACGCCTCCCTCTTTCCTGACCTCTCCCGGCTCCCAAGTACACAACCAGTGACCCCACTCGCAGCTCTTTCAGCCCACCAGTCCTGTCCCCGTGCATTAAATAAAACCACCTTTTTTTTTTTTTTTTGCACCAAAGACGTCTCAAGAATTCTTTCTTGGTGGTCTGCTCCGGACCCCAACAGCACCCCAAACCACATCACCCTCACGGGGAGGGCAGGCCGATCGAGTCACATCGTACGTTGTTGGGGACACAATCAATCAGTCTAACCTCTGGGGCGAAGTCGTATCGGTCAGAACTCGAACGCACTTTCCCCTTCCTGCAGCTCCTGGAAGCTGGGAGAGGAGCAGTGAGTTTAGCTGGAGCAGTGTTATCACAGCAGAAGACAAGAGACAGTCTTACTGGGCCACTAGGTAACAAAATGTTGTGTCCACAACGAAGTGTTGTGAAAATACGGAAAGGAATGCGATGATGTGTATGGGCCTCTCTGGAACAATCTTGGGTACACAGGTAGGTAGGTAGGTAGCTGGTCATGGATGGATAGACGACAGACGCACACATACATAGATAGACAGATACAAAGATAGACAGATGGCAGAAACACAGACAGACACACGGATTATTAGATACGTACACAGATATAAGAGCAGATACGTAGATACACAGATATCATACACACATACACACATACACAGGCAAGTGGCGGAACAGTACCCACGATGGGCTCCCATTTGATAAATTTGTTTTAAACACATTTGTATATTCATTGAGTATCTCAAAGAACAACGTAGAAAGAGAAATGAGGAATCTGGGGATTGGTATAAAAGAGACTTGGGAATTTTCCTCCAAGTATCTATTCTCTTTAAGATCTTATTTGTGGGCACCTGGGGGGCTCAGCGTCTGCCTCTGGCTCGGGTCATGATCTCAGGGTCTTGGGGTTGAGCCCCGCATCGGGCTCCCTGCTCACAGGGAACCTGCTTCTCCCTCTGCTCCCTGCTTGCGTGCTCTCTTGCTTTCTCAAATAAATAAAATCTTAAAAAAAAAAAAAAAAAGATCTTACTTGTGATCAAACATATCAATTGCTGACCCAAATTCCTTAGGCACGGCCCCCAGCCCCAGGAGCCATAAGGACTTTGTCCGTGGAAATACGCTCACTGCTTTGCTAGCCGGGGACCACCTCGGTTTCATGAACGTTGCATGAAGTGTAGACCATTAGGAGCAGGGGTATCCGGTTTCACCATTAAGCTCTGGGACTTCCGAGCTGGGAGAGTCTGGGGGAAAGGACCTCCCCGAGCCTCTCCTTACGTGTAGATGGGGATGATCCCACCTCATGAGATGGCTGGGCAGCCTCAGAAGGTGACCCCCAGGGACTACGCTGGGCTCCCAAGACCCTATAGACGCAGCGGTGGGGCTCTGTCCGTGGTGCTGAAGGATCTGGCCGAGGCCTGAGAACGGGGAGGGTTTGCATAGACTTGTCTATTGAGGCAGAGAGGAGGCAAAATCGATGGGGCCAGAAACAATCCCCTCTGCCCCTCTAGCTTCTCTGGGAGGTAAGTGGGAGAGAACGATGAGCGCGTGTGTGATACACAGACATAAATACGCAGACACACATGCATATGCAATGACACAGACAAGCACACCCGTGCACACCCATACACATACACACAACACTCCCCCCTCGAAGGATGGCTTGGAGCGCGCCAGCCCCCAGGATGCTCCATCAGCGGAAGGGTTCACGATCAAACACGTCCAGGAAATGCTGCCTATTACAACGTACCCTCCACCCCCACCTCTGCGATTAAAGGCTCCTGAAGGGAAACGAACAAACAAAAACTTGTTTTAGGATTCATTCCGTGAACAAAATGTTGACACAGCACCTCCTATGTGCCCGGCACTGTTCTACGTGCGAGAAAATTCAAATACGGGGGCGCCTGGGTGGCTCAGTCGGTTAAAGCTACACTTGGTTTCAGCTCCAGGCACGACCAAAGGGTCCCGGGATTGAGCCCCGTGAGCTCTCCACTCTTCGGGGAGTCTGCTTGTCTCCCTCTCCCTCTGCCCCTCCCCCATCTCTCTCTCTCTGTCTCTCAAATAGATAAATAAATCTTAAAAAAAAGAAAGAAGGTTCAAATACAACATTTTCCTAAACTCCATGAACGCAGGATCCTGTCTTCTCCCAACGCCTTGCCAACATTCCCTGGAACCCACATTCCCCAGGGCGCACTTTGGGGAAGCTGGTGTCCAGACGTGAGCTCTTGGCTGCCTCGGCGTCCCTTCTGTGTGGCCGGCTGGCCTGTGGGAGCCTGAACCTGACACCCGCCCCTCCCTGGAGCACGGGGCCTGGAGTCACAAGCAAAGGCAACTTCCTGGCGACTCCCCCAAGCACCCTTGTGAGCAGGTCTGCCCTGCCTCCCAGCACTTACGTCCCTCATGCACCCCTTGGTTAGGACCCCCGTGGGGCTCGCCAAAACCCCACTCTTCTGGTGTGAATGGGCCAGTCCAGCCCTGGCCCGGGACTCGAGAGCACTGCACGCACAGACCCCAGGAACGGCATGTGTCCCAGCCCCTGCCTCTGTCTGCACTCTGCCTTGACCTCCCCACGTGGCCCCTTGAGGCGTGCGCTGCGCTTCCTCTGGGACCTGTGAGTAACGCACTTCTCTATTTCGGTTTCTCTTGTGGTCTGTTTTGAACCACAGCTCACCGTCTGTGCTCGACTTTGTAAATGTCCATTTAACAGTCCTGGCGTGGGGATACACGGAGCACGTTCCCAGACAATCGCGCTCGCAGCAGGAAATAACTTGGACGGAGTCGTCCCGTGACAGTCTGACGTCCCCTCCTCGAGACCTCACCTCTCCAGACGACCGCCTGCTCCCCCTTCCCCACCCCAACCCTCGCCTGCGTGTCACCCCCACCCCCGCCCCCACGCACACGCACCAGAGGGTACCTCAAGGGGCAGGACATCCAGCGATGTGTCCCCAGTGCTTGGCAGGGGCCCAGACAAGTAGTAAGTGCTCAATAAACACGAATAAGGAAGTAGACGTCGACACAGGAGGAGGAGCATGAAGTTTGGGGCTCTGGGTTCGGATCTCAGTTCTACAGCCTTACGGACCGATCGTAGGGAGGAATTGA
>CM052888.1:47993870-48046888 GCA_028534135.1 Potos flavus
CCCTGGAGGGCAGAATCACCCCAGCTGAGAATCACTGGAGTATAGAGCCATGGCGAGGGCACACCATGGACTTTACTAAGGTGTGAGGATGGGGAGGAGAGAGAGGGAGCTGGAGGAGAGAGGTGATGAAGGGATGATGATCTCTAGGTGAGAAAGTGTCTGTGGTCTGCAGCCCGGGTGGGCTCTAAGAGGCTTCACTTCCTCTGTGCTGTAGTGGTCTGCCATGGGTCAGGCGCTGTGCTAGTTAACTGACAAGACAGACTACTACTCATCTGGAGTTTGCATTTGAGGGGAAGACAATTCCGTTTATATTGAGCAGTCATAAGTGTTTTGAGAAGTAAAGCAGGGTGAAGGGATTATGGGTGAAGCACAGGATCAACACCCAGGCTTCCCATCTTATTCAACTCCAAAGCCAGTAGTGGCCACCGGCAGTGACTTGGTGGTATCTTTTGGTCAGGGAATCCAAGAGTTTGGCTTTGAGCTTATCACAGACTTTTCTTCTTCAGCACTAAGGTCTGTGTTTCAAACGGGGGCGGGTGTTAGATCATCCACCCTGCCCCCTGAGGCTCATAGAGACGGGCGTAATGGTTCTAAACGATGGCTTCCTGGGGCGCCTGTGTGGTTCTGTACGTTAAACGTCTGCCTTCGGTTCAGGTCATGATCCCAGGGTGCTGGGGTCGAGCCCCATGTGGGGCTCCCTGGTCAGCGGAGAGCCTGCTTTTCCCTCTCGTTCTGCCCCTCCTCGCTCATAGGACATAGAATGGAAACACATTTGCAAGTTTATTAAAGGCTATGTAAAGGGTACAGATGAAGAGCTACATAGATGAGGTCTGGGTGGGCACTAAGTGCAGGAGCTTCTGTCCCTGTGGATTTGGAGTGTGCTACCCTTCCAGCATGACTGTGTTTACCAGGCTGGAAGCTCTCCAGACCCCATACTACAGGGATTTTATGGAGGCTTCCTCTTGTAAGCATGACCAGTCATTAATTCCACTTGCAGCTTCTCTCCTGGAAGATGGTGGGGTGAGGTGGATAATTTGAGGCTTCTACTCATGGCTTGGTCTTTCGGGTGACCGGACTGTGTCCAGGAGCCCACCCAGAGTCACCTCATTAGAACAAGAGACGTTTCTAGTATTCTTATCACTTAAAAATTTACAAGGGTTTTAGCAGTTCTGTGCTACCAAGGAAGGGGACAGAGACCAATATACACCCTTTTTATTCTCTCAGACACAGCACATTAGTGATGAGAGCTATGGAGAAAAGAGAAGTCAAGGCTGGACAAGGGAGACCGAGAGTGTTAGGTAGGAGGGTGAGAGGCAGGTTGCAGTGTTATTAGAAGGGTTAGGGTGAGACTGGCAGAGAAGTGATATTGGAGCATGGAGCAAAATGAGTGAGGAACTGAGGCAGGGCTGTGTTGGCATATTCTAGGAGGGCTGCATGAGGAAGGAGAGAGACGTAGGACCTGAATTCAACTTCTGTTAATCCTCGTGACAATTCCAGTAGTTCTGTATTGTTCCCATTCAGCAGGGGAGGAAAATGGAAGAGAGGTTAAGTAACATGCCCGTGGTAACAGAGCTAAATGAAAATAGTCATCACACCCAGGTGGTCTGACTCCAGCATAATGTGTTTATTATTTCTTTAAAGATTTGTTTATTATATATATTTTTAAAGATTTTATTTATTTATTTGACACAGAGAGAGAGAGATCACAAGTAGGCAGAGAGGCAGGCAGAGAGAGGGGGGGAAGCAGGCTCCCCGCTGAGCAGAGAGCCCGATGTGGGGCTCAATCCCAGGACCCTGAGATCATGACCTGAGCTGAAGGCAGAGGCTTAACCCACTGAGCCACTCAGGCACCCCAAGATTTGTTTATTTTGGAGAGTATGAGAGAGTGAGTATGAAAGAGTGTGGGGAGGGGCAGTTGTAGAGAGAGAGAATTTCAAGCAGACTCCCTGCTGAATGTGTAGCCTGACGTGGGGCTCGATCTCACAACCCTGAGATCATGACCTGAGCCAAAATCAAGAGTCAGCCGCTTAATGGACTGAGCCACCCAGGTGCCCTCAGAGTGATGTGTTTAACACAGCCCTTCCCTCTGACCCAGAGGGTTAGCAGGGTATCTGCGTCAACCTCAGCTTCAATCCTGGCTCTGCATTTTCCTGCCCTATGACCTTAAGCAAGTGATCCCTACTTCTCTGTGCTTCACTTTCCTCATCTGGAAGTGGTGTTAATGGGGAATGAGGATTAAATGATAATCTTCATAAAGTGATACTTTGCATGTTTAAACACTCAGTATTCATTTTAGTATCAATCTTAGTATTATTACTATTGCTTACTACAACTGCTTTTCTCTTTGTAGAGAGAGAAGCATGATAAACTATATGTTCTTCTGACTGGGTTCCTTTAGACAGTATGGGGTAATCTTAGGACTTGCATTTTGAATCAAAACATACCCATTATCAAACTCTGAACATAATTATGGTCTTGGTTTCATTTATCCTCCCTAAATACACCCTCAAAAGAGAAAAAACAGAACATCTGTAGAGAAAACATTCATATTTCCATATTCCAGACTGTATGCTACTGTACCTTTTTCATAGAAAAATCAACAAAAGGGGCGCCTGGGTGGCTCAGTTGCTAAACGTCTGCCTTTGGTTCAGGTCATGATCCCGGAGTCCCTGGATTGAGTCCCACACTGGGTTCCCTGCTCAGCAGGGAGTCTGCTTCTCCCTCTGACCCTTACACCACTTGTGCTCATGTGCCCTTTCTCTTTCTCTCTCTCTCAAATAAATTTAAAAAAAAAAGAAAAATCATCAAGAGATTTTTTTTTAATTTAACTTTATTTTTTCAGTGTTCCAAGATTCATTGTTCATGCACCACACCCAGTGCTCCATGCAATACGTGCCCTCCTCAGTACCTACCACCAGGCTCACCCAACGCCCCACCTTCCTCCCCTCCCAAACCCTCAGTTTGTTTCTCAGAGTCCACAGTCTCTCATGCTTTGTCTCCTCCTCCAATTTCCCCCAATTCACCCTTCCTTTCCTTCTCCCAATGTCCTCCATGTTTTTCCTTATGCTCCACACTTAAGTGAAACCATATGATAATTGACCCCCTGCTTGACTTATTTTGACCTATTCACTATTGCACTCTTGGTGGCACTGGAGTATGTTGATGGCATAGTTTAGAGGTATGTGCTGAATCATTTAGGCATGAATTTTGATCATGTTTATAACTTTGAAATGATTTCGGAAAAAAAGGAAAATGTTAACATTTGGTGGAAAAGGAATCAGGTGTTCATTATACTGTTCTTTTCTCTAGATTTCAAATTTTTCAAAAAGGGGATATACAAAGTACACTCCCATATCTGCCTTCTCTAGACCGTGGCTTTCTCCAAAAGACAAATTTAGAGAGTTGGAGTGACTGCTAGCAGAGATTTTTCTCTATAAGATGATGTTGACATAAAATGTCACCCCAGTTTCATCATGCCAGGAAGCATTCTGGACTGGTTATTGATTTAGTCAACAAGTATTTCCTGAGCACTCCACTGTGCCTGGCACATTCTCAGCTCCCGGGAGATCAGTGAACAAAACAGTCAACAGTCAAAGTGCTTGCTCTCATGGAGCCCAAGTCAAGGTGGGGGAGATTGTCCCCACATAAACATAAACATAAGCTGTTCTAGGGAGGCAGATTGTGCTATGAAGAAAACGAGGCAATAGAATGGTATAGACTTTAGTACAGAGCAGTGTTAAATCCTGTGGAAATGTAATGCAAGACATAAATTTTAAATTTTCTAGTAGCCGCATTGAAAAAAGTGAAAAGAAACAATTGTTAAGTTAATTTTAGCACATTTTATTTAACTTAAAATATCCTAAACATCAACTTGTGATCAGCATAAACAAAATTATGAAATATTTTACATTTTTTCATACTAAGTCTTTGAAATCTGTTTTACACATGCAGTACACCTCCACTGAGACACTTAATTTTTACTATTTGATCTGTATTTATTTATTTGTTTTTGAAGATTTTATTTATTTATTGAGAGAGAAAGTGTACAAGCAGGGGGAGAGGTAGAGGGAGAAGCAGACTCCCTGCTGAGCAGGGAGCTGGATGTGGGGCTCAGTCCCAGGACTGTGGGATCGTGGCCTGAGCCAAAGGCAAACGTTAACCAACTAAGCCACCCAGGCGCCTCTTAAATTATGAAATTTAAATTTCATAAAACTTACCATTGGAAAAGTAGATTCACACACCCAGTTGTTTCAAACATTCTTCAAAGTTCTACAGTAACTAAATCGAGGATCAGTTTTTAATTTTTTTTTAAAGATTTTATTTATTTATTTGACAGAGAGAGATCACAAGCAGGCAGAGAGAGAGGGGGAAGCAGGCTCCCCGCTGAGCAGAGAGCCCGATGCGGGGCTCGATCCCAGGACCCTGAGACCATGACCTGAGCCGAAGGCAGAGGCTTTAACCCACTGAGCCACCCAGGCGCCCCTAGGGTTTAATTTTAGATTAAATTTTAATTCATTAATTTTAATATTTATCATTTTATTAAGACTTTAGTAATCAATTAATTGAAACTAAATAACATTAAACCCTCAGTTGTACTCGCCTTATTTCCAGAAATCAGTCGTCACCAGTAGCTAACGCATGTAGAACAGCATAGGTGCAGAGTGGCGCAGTGATAGAGGGGCCTCGTCCATCCCACTGGATTTCCCTGTTGAATTTATACATACCTGCCTAATGAATTGCCTCTTCAGCTCTAGCATCCCCTCCACCTCTCACCAACATACACAGTTTATTCACCACATAGCCACCCAACAAGTTTTGTTAAATGTTAAGTCAGATATGCCACTCCTCCTGCTCCCTCAGTGATACCTTACCATGCTTAGGATCAGTTCCAAACCGCTCACAACCCCCTTCATGATGTGGCCCCTCCTGAACTCAGCCATCTCACAGACCTCTACTCCCCATCTCACTTGTTCTGCATCAGCACACCATTTACTGCCCTCCACACACCAAGTACACACCTGCTGCAGGGCCTTTGCACCTGTTGTACTTCTCCCCACAGTGCTCTTTCCCAAGCGTCCAAGTGCCTGACGCTTGTACTATATTCACACCTGGACTCAGTGTTGCATCCTCTGAGAGGCCTCCCTCAACCACCACTCCACCCCCTGCTCAGTTTTCGGGGGGTTTTGTTTTGTTTATATAGCAATGATCTCATCTGACACTGTGTTCTGTATGAACTTGCCATCCTTGGTGGAACGTAAGGCACAGGGGAGCTGGTAATTCTGCTGTAACTCCGCTCTTTCCCCGGCACCTGGGACAATGCCCGGCACATAGTAGACACTCAACAAACATCTGTCAAACGGATGGAGAGCTGTCTTCCTGTCTCATTTGTCTCCTGATCTGGAGCCTTCCGTGATCTTGGGAATAGATAGCATTGGCTCTGCCCCTTCCCTACCCTGAGAAGGGCAGGAATGCTGCAGAAGATATTCTGACCTCCCTTCATGCGTGTCTATGCACCTGTGTGTATGTGTGCTTGCGTGTGCATGTGCGACCAGGGTGAGGGGCCAGGGAATTCTTATCCTAGAGACTCTGGGACTACCCAGAAGGCCCTGTCATCCTCATGACTTCTCTTCTCCCACAGCCCCACCTTCTCTGCACTCTGCCCTTCTCCAAACGCGGACCCTCAAGGGGGGAGGAAAGGATGCCTGCTGCGCGAGGGAAGTCCAAGTCCAAGGTAAATAGTGATTGTTCTTGCGGGGAAGTTCCATCTTGTAAGACATGGGTCATTTGCTTTCCTTCCATGGAAACTTCCTGCCTGACACAATCCCATCCAAGTTCTGGTCTCTGTTTCCTCCCATCAAGCATGGAGGGTAGGAGGACGAGAAGAGCTCCAGCAACCCACGTAACCACTCAGCGCCCTCCTCTCCTTTTTTCTCAGTGTGCATGTGGCTCTTCACCTATTTGTTGAGCATGTCCAGGTTGCTTGCCCAGGCTGTTCCCTAGATGGAAGAGGAGAGCCCCCGTAACTTCTCAAGGTAGACATGAGTGCCCTGCCCAGGCAGGATCTGCTGAGGCAGAGGAGGATTCGAGGTTGTGCTCTAGCGTTAATCTGTTAATGTCTCTTTGTTTTTACTTGGATACCCTGTATTTACAATGAGAAAATCTCTGATTTCAGGGATTCCACGTAACCTTTTATTTAGATTGGGTTCATTGGAATGAGGCCAGTGAGTCAAGCTTCTGTTAAAAAATATGCTTCACCACTTTAGATGATGAAATGATTTTCTTTCTTTTTTTTTAAAAGAACTTATTTGACAGAGGGAGCGAGAGAGAGCACAAGCAGGCAGAGCAGCAGAGGGAGAGGGAGAAGCAGGCTCCCCGCTGAGCAGGGAGCCCGATGTCCGGCTCGATCCAGGACCCTGGGATCATGATTTGAGTCGAAGGCAGTCGCTTAAGCAACTGAGCCACCCAGGCGCCCTGAAGTGATTTTCTAAAATAAGCATCTTGAATGTGATTTCTCTAACAAACACTTTTGTCCTCTAAGTTATATGTTCCCTGTTGCTACTGTAACAAATTTCCACAAACTTGGCTGCTCCGAACACCACGTATTTATGGCGCACAGTTTGTGGGTCAGAGATGAGGCACAGTGCAGCTTGGCTGGGTCCTCTGCATTCAGTCTCACAAGGCTGAAAAAGGTGTTGGCTGGCTGTGTGGTCATACCTGAGGCTCAGGTCACATCTGAGGCTCTTCAAAACTCATTGTTTATTAGCATATTCATTTACTCATTGTTTATTAGCATCTTCAGCTTCTTCTGCTTCCACATGGCCCCCTTCCATCTTCAAGCCAGAAGTAGCAGGTCAAATCAGGCTTCAGATTTCTGATTTCCTTTTCCACGCTCCTCTTCCAGCTGGAGAAAATTTCCCTACTGTTGTGGGCTCTTGTGATTACATCATCTGCCTAGATAATCCAGGATAATCTCCCTATTTAAGGTCAACTGGTCAATAACCTTGGTTGCATCTACAAAGAACCTTTGGCCCCGTGTAGTTTAGTCATGTCCTCTTCAGAGAGTGTATAATTAGGGGCATGAATTAGAAGCCACATTGCCCAGATTGAACTCTGGCTCCTCCATTCACTAGCTGTGGACCTTCCTTCCATAAGTGACTCTCCCGTCTCTGGGTCTCCCATTTTTTATGTGTAACATTGCTGTGATTCTCTGGCCAGTGTTCCAGTCACTGGCTAACATGAGTCAGTACCTGCAGGGTGCTTAGAAAAATGCCTTGCCTTTGTCAGTGCCCCGTAAATCCAAGTTGATACTGCTTTTTATGGGACATAGTTTTTAATAATAGCTATGTTGTATTGTATTGTGTTATATTTTATTTAATGCACCTGCTCCTCTTGGCCTCAGAACGTCAAATGTTTCCTGAAGATCCCTGGTACCGTGGATCTCCCATGTTTGGGACAAGTTCCTTGTTGTCTCCGGCCTTTTGGAAGCATAAACCTGTGGTGAAGGGACATGTGATTTTCTATTTCAGGTGCCAGTGACATTTGGGGATTTGGCCATCTACTTCTCCCAGGAGGAGTGGGAATGGCTGAGCCCCATTCAGAAAGATCTGTATGAAGATGTCATGTTGGAGAACTACCAGAACCTGGTCTCTGTCGGTAAGGCTCTCTCTACCCCGTAATCCGCAACCAGCCCATTGTGGGACATAAATTAGTCTCATTAGGAAAACAGAAGCCACTGCAGTTTTGTTTTTTAACAGCTCTATTGATGTATAATTCACATGCTGTACATACAAAGTATATAATGGTTTTTAATGTATACACAGAGTTGTACGTCCATCACCAGTCAGTTTTAGAACATTTTCATTACCCCAAAAGAAACCCCATATCCATTAACAATCAGTTTTCCTTTCCCCTTGCCCACTCATTCCTCCAGATCAGGCAAACATTAATCTGGTTTCTGTCTATAAATTTGTCTACTCTTGGCCTTTCATAGAATGGAATCGTAAGTATGTGGTCCTTTGTGTCTGGCTTCCTCCACTTAACATAATATTTTTGAGGTTCATCTACATAGTGGCATGTAGCTGTACCTCCTTTGTATGGCCAATAGTATTCCACATTTTATTTATCCATTCATCAGTTGATGGGCATTTGGGCAGTTTTTCACTCTGTGGCAATTATGAATGTGCTGCTGTGAATATGAATGTATGAGTTTTTGTGTCGACATGTATTTTCATTTCTTCTGGGTATATACATAGGAGGGGAATTGCTGTCATATAGTAATTATATATGTAACGTTTTGAGGACACCTAGTTGTTTTGAGAGAATTTAATATGAGGAATCTACTTAACAGGTGTGGTTAAAAGGTAAATAGTGGACAGAGGTAATGCAGAGATGGTAACCACAGGATGCAGCCACCATCCTTGGGCTAGGGATGCAAAGGGGAGATTTGGGACTTAGAGGAAGGGACTCAGATTCCTGAAGGAAAAGAGAGGTGTGCTAACTTGTCTGTTTACACGCATGAAGTGTCAGGATGAGGTTAGTTCTGAGAGTGTGGAGAAAAAAAGGAAGCAGAATTAAAACCAGCAGAGCCCCTGTTGGTGGGTGCTGACAGGGAGCTTCTGGTGAAGAAGTGTAGTTTGCAGAGCCCCAACCCCCTGCACACAAAACAGATCGGAGAAGGGTGGGATTGGGAGCTGAAAGGCAGTAGCTTAATAGCCAGCCTCAGGAGTTTCTGGTCTGATTTTTCAAGAGCATAATTGGCTTCGTAGAGTTAGAAATGAGCAATTCTGCTTGCTGTAACTGAACTTTCATCCTCCTCCTTCTCCACCTGCCCTTCACATCCTCTGTGCTCCCTTTGTGCTCATAAATCGCCATTCCCCCTGACACGGGGCTTGGCTCTGATGTCTGTGGCATCCATGTCATGCTCAGTTCTGATATTTTTCTCGAATGTAGGACTTTCCTTTCGGAGGCCAAATGTGATCACCTTATTGGAGAAAGGGAAAGCACCTTGGATGGTGGAGCCAGTGAGGAAACGCCGGGGCATGGGTGAGTGACTGAGAATCAAGGCTTACGTGTTGCCGTTGTTTGTAAGAGCACCCTCCATCTTGAGAGGGCAGCCTGTCGAAGATGTTTGCAAACTGCCAGTTTCCATACCTTAAAGGCCCCAGGCCAGGAAAGAATAAATTCTAGTCTCTTTAGTGTGAGCCCCCAGAAGGAGAATAACCAACATTTAATAAACCCTTCCTACGTACCAGACATGCTTCTAAGTATAGGTTCCTCCCAGTCCTGTAAGGTAGGTACTCTTACTATTCCTGTTTTATATATGAGGAAACCAAATATCAAAGACGTTCAATGACTTGCCTAAGGGAACCCAGCTAGGAAGTGACAGCAGAGCTGGGTTTGAACCCCACAATCTGGTGTCAGAAGCTCAGCTCTTAATGCCCTCATCTCCACCTATCACATGCCCTGCCTCAGCATACTCCACCTTCTCTCATGATAGCATTGCTAATGGTAATGTTCAAACTTGCATCATTTTCTTCATTCTTTAAAAAAAAAAAAAGAAAACATTTCCCACAACTGTCCATTTTGACTACTTTCTAAGACTCATTCCCTTTTCTGATAGATTTCTCTTTGGTTAGGTTATTTTTACTTACTTATTTTAACAGTTTTATGAGTGTTTTTTTTTGTTGTTTTTGTTTGTTTGTTTGTTAAATGGGGTCCACACCTAGCATGGAACCCAGGATGGGGCTTGAACTTATGACCCTGAGATAAGAGTCAGACTCTTAACCCACAGGCACCCCTGAGTTTTTTTTAATTATGAAAAAATTCATGACATTGAATTTATCATCTTAATCATTTTAAAATGTATAGTTAAGTGTATTCACATTGTTGGGCAACAGATATCCAGAACTTTTCCATCTTGTAATGACTTTTGAAACTATATTCATGAAACACTAATTCTCCCTCCACCCTTCCACCTAGCCCTTGGTAACCACCTTTCTTTGTATTTCTCTGATTTTGATTACCATGGATACTTTGTATGAATGGAGTCATCCAAGTATGTGTCCTTTTGTAACTACTATTTTTGCTGAGCATAATGCCCTTGAGGTTCATTCATGTTGTAGCATGTGACAGGATTTTCTTTTTTATTTCCTAAGGCTGCATATTTTACTATATAGACCATATTTTCTTTATCTATTTATCAATGGATATTTGGGTTCTGCTTCTTGGCTACTGTGAATAATGCTGCAATGAACATGGGAGTACAGATATGTATTTAAGATCCTGATTTTAATTTTTTTTGAATATGTTCCCAGAGGTGGGAATTGCTGGATCATATGATAGTTCTATTTATTATTATCTGGGGAACCTCCATACTGTTTTTCATAGTGGCTGCACCATCTGTCATTTCCACCAACAGTATGCAAGTGTTTCAACTTCTTGTCAACACTCGTGATTTTTTGTTTTTTTGATAGTGGCCATCCTTATGGGCGTGAGGTGATATTGTAGGTTTGATTTGCATTTCCCTAATGATTAGTGAGGTTGAGCATCTTTTCATGTGTTTATTGGCCATGTGTCTATTTTCCTTGAAGAAGCGTCTATTCAAGTTCTTTGTCTGTTTTTAAAAATACGGTTATTTATTGATGAGTTATAGTTCTTTATACATTCTGTATATTAGTCCCTTATCTGATAGGTGATTTATAATTATTTTCTCTTATTCCATAGGTTGCTTTTCACACTATTGTTTCTTTTGACATGCTGATGTAGTCCCATTTGTCTGTTTTTGTTTTTTTTTTTGCCTGTGCTTTTTGGTGTCATATCTGAGAAATCAGTGTAATATCTAATATCCTGAACCTTTCCCCCCAATGTTTTCTTCTAAGAGTTCAATAATTTTAGGTCTTACATTTAGGTCTTTAATCTTTTTTTTGAGTTAATTTTTGCGTAAGGTGTAATGTAAGGGTCCAAGATCATTCTTGCATATAGATGGTCCAGTTTTCCCAACACTGTGGAAGAGACTGTCCTTTCCTCATTGAGTAATCTTGGCTCCTTGGTGAAAATCATTTGACTAGATATGCAAGAGTATGTTTCTTGGCTTTCTATTCTGTTCTGTTGGTATCTTTTTTCCACTACCACACTGTCTTAATTACTGTTGCTTTGTAGCAACATTAGTGTGTCAAAAGAAACAATCAGTAGTGTCCAACTGACTGAGCCACTCAGGAGCCCCAAAGTTCTGTTTTATTTTCATTTAGTTCAAAATACTTAAAAATTTCTTTTGTGATTTCATGTGTTATTTTGAAATGTATTATTTAATCTCCAAGTAGTTAGGGATTTTCCAGTGATCTTTCTGTTACTGATTTCTAGTTTTAATTTCACTGTGGTCTGAGAGCATTGCGTCATTTCTGTTTTTTGTTAAGGTATGTTTTAAGGCCCAGAGTGTGGTCCATCTTGGTGAATGTTCTATGTGAGCTTGAGAATAAGGTGACTTCTGCTATTGTTGAATGAAGTAGTCTATAGATGTCAGTTATATCCAGTTGAGTGAAGATACGGTTGAGTTCCCTAATTGCCTTTTCTGCTTACTGGATCTGTTTATTTATGAGAGAGGGATATTGAAGTGTTTTAACTATGGTAGTGGATTCATATATTTCTGCTTGTGGTTTTATCAGTTTTTGTCTCTTGTAATTTGATGCTTTGTTGTTTGGCATTATACCCATTAAGAATTGTTATGTCTTCTGAAGAATTGATTCTTTTATCGTTGTATAATGCCCCTCTTTATCCATGATACCTTTTAGTGCTTTTAAGTCTGCTCTGTCCAAAATTAATATAGCTACTCCTGCTTTCTTTTGATTTGTGTTAGCATGGTATATTTTTCTCCATTCATTTGCTTTCAATATGTGTCTTTATATCTGAAATGAGTTTCTTAATCGCACACAGTTGGGCCATGTTTTTTAATTCACTCTGAATTAAATAAAATTAAATTCAGTCTCTTAATTGGTTTAGACTGTTGACATGCAAAGTGATTATTGATATAGTGGGATCGATGTCTACTATATATATAATAAATATATATTCTTATAAACATATAATGTATTATTTGCTCCAGGGGTACAGGTCTGTGAATCATCAGGCTTATACTTTTTTTTTTTAATATTTTATTTATTTATTTGACACAGAGAGATCACAAGCAGGCAGAGAGGCAGGCAGAGAGAGAGGAGGAAGCAGGCTCCCTGCCGAACAGAGAGCCCGACTCGGGTCTTGATCCCAGGACCCTGAGATCATGACCTGAGCCGAAGGCAGAGGCTCCAACCCACTGAGCCACCCAGGTGCCCCAGGGTTACACATTTCACAGCACTCACCATAGCACACACCCTCCCCAATATCCATAACCCAGCCACCTATAATAAATATTTTTATTTGTTGTCTTTATTCTTTACTCCTGTTTTTGGCTGCCATTCTTTTTCTGCCTGTTGTGGTTTTATTTTTTAATTTAATTTAATTTTTTAAAAATTTTATTTAATGAGAGAGAGCACAAGTTCGGGGAGAGGAAGAGGGATAAGCAGACTCCCTGCTGAGCAGGGAGTCCAATGAGGGGCTTGATCACAGGACCCTGGAATCATGACTTAAGCCAAAGGCAGATGTTTAACTGACTGAGCCACCCAGGTGCCCCTGCCTATTGTGGTTTTAAATGAACATTTCTATGATTCCATTTTCTGTCCTTCCTTAGCATATCATAATATATATATATATATGTTTCTTAGCATTTTTTCTGCTTGGTGTTCTCTGAGCGCCTTGAATCATGATTTGGTGTCTGACATTAATTTGGGGGAAATTCTCATTCATTATTGCTTCAAATGTTTCTTCTTTTCTCTTTTTTTTTATCCTGGGATTCTCATAACCCATTTGTTACTTTTTTTGTAGTTGTCCCACAGTCTTTGAGTAGTCTGGGTTTTTTGTTTGTTTGTTTTTTATTTTTTTTCCCCAGTCTTTATTTACTTTGCTTTCTGGTTTTTAAGGATTCTGTTGATAAGTTAGCTCACGGAATCTTTCTACAGCTATGTTGAATCTACTAATAAGCCCATCCAAGGCATTCTTTATTTCTGTTACAGTGTTTTTGATCTGTAATATTTTGTTTTGATTCTTAGCATTTCCATCTCTTTGCTTACATTGCCCATCTGTTCTAATATGCTGTATAGTTTATCTATTAGAGTCCTTAACATGTTAATCAGTTTTAAATTTCTGGTCTATTATTCCAGCATCCCTGCCATATCTGAGTCTGGTTTTGATGCTTGCTCTGTCTCTTCAAATTGTGTGTTTTTCCTTTTGGTATGCCTTGTAATTTTTTCTTAATGGCCAGAGGTGATGTACCAGGTAGAAAGAACTGTTGTAAACAGCCCTTTCGTGATGTGGTGGGTAAGGTGTGTTGGGATGGGAAGCATTCTATGGTCCTAGGATTAGGGCTCAGTCTTTTAGAGTGCCTTTGCCTCTGGAGTGTGAACATCACAAGTTTCTCAGCCCATCCCTATCCCCCTACCCCCTAGGTGGGACAGGATGGCTAGAAGCAACTGGAGTTAGAGGCAGTGGTTTGTACTTTCTCCTCTCTTACGGGCCCAAGAAGAGCTGGTTTTACAATCTTCTACTCGTTAGTTCGAAGTTGTGCTTTCCCAGCGTTTTACATGAGGAACCGGAAACCAGAAGTCTGATTGTTTTGTTTTGATTTTTTTAATATTTGATTTTAAGAATACATTTTAAAAATTTACAACTTCACAACAATTTTTACTTTATTAAGACATAATTTACATATTGTAAGATTCACCCATTTTAAGTGTATAATTCAGTGGCGAATTTTGTTATATTTAACAAGTTGTATAACCATCACCGTAATCTAGTTTTAGAATATTTTTGTCAACCTAATAAAACTTTATGTCCATTTACAATTAATCTCTATTCTCACCTCCAGCCCCAGGCGACTACTAGCTTACCTTCCGTCATTTTAGACATTTCATGTAATAAATATGTTCTGTCATCTTAGACATTTCATATAATAAAAGTACATTCATCCAATGAATAACTATGGAGTTTAATGTGGTATATGGTATGAATTTGTCCTACAAATAAAACTTTGATTTTATTAATTTCAAATCGTAAGATTTCCTGAGTTCTAATTATTAAATATTTCTAAGCCCTTACTATGGTAGCACCTGGGTGGCTCAGTTGGTTAAGCGTCTGCCTTCGGCTCAGGTCATGATCCCAGGTTCGTCAAGTCATGGGATCAGGTTATTATCCTAGCCACATCAAGCTCCTTGCTCTGCCGAGGAGCCTGCTTCTCCCTCTCCCTCTACCTGCTATTCTGCCTGCTTGTGCTCTCTCTCTCTGTGTCAAATAAATAAATAAAATTTATTTTAAAAAAAGCCCTTACTATGTTAAAATTATAATAAGACACTAAAAAGTTATTGTCTTAGCCGTCATCATTGTTGTTATGTGTTCGATAAGTATTAGTAGTAGTATCATCATTGATAATGACTGCACAGAAGCTTCATTTTTCCAGCATAGGAAGACAAATATTGAATTTCTTGATGTCTTTCAGACTCAGGGTCTAAATGTGAGACCAAGAAGTTACTTCCAAATCTGTGCAACAAATCTGGGCAAAGCATCTATCAGAAACCAGTTTCTGCTTCACAGAAGGTTCCCACAGGAAAGAGGGGCTGCAAGAAGAGTTCAGTTCTAATAAAACCCAGGAAGGTGCATTCAGGGAAGAAATCTTTAAAATGTAATGACTGTGGGAAAACCTTTGGTCAAAGCTTATCTCTTAAACTTCATCAGAAATCTCATACTGGAGAGAAGCCTTACGAATGCAGTAATTGTAGAAAAACTTTCAGACAGATCTCATCCCTCATTCTTCATCAGAAAATTCACAATGGAAGGAAAAGCTATGAATGTGGTAAATGTGGAGAAAGCTTCATTCAGAGAACATCTCTTCTTCTACATGGGAAAGTTCATAATGGAAAGGAAACCTCTGACTATGGGAAGGCCTTGAGTCAGTGCCCACCTCTCAATGTGGGCCAGAAAATCAATTTTGTTGAGAACATCCACCAGTGTGGAAAGTGTGGAAAAGCCTTCATTCGAATGTCATCCCTATTTCTTCATAAGAAAATTCACAGTGGAAAGAAAAGATATAAATGCAATAAATGTGGGAGAGGCTTCAATAGGAAATCAGCCCTTGTTATACATAAAAGAAATCATACTGGAGAGAAGACCCATGAAAGTGAGAAGGCCTTAAGTCAGAGTCCACAGCAGAAAAGTCACCATTTAGAGAATCCTTATAAATGCAGAGCATGTGGAAAATCCTTTAATAGGATTTCATCCATTATGCTTCATCAGAGAATTCACACATCAAAGAAAACCTACAAATGTGATAAATGTGAGAAGGTCTTCAGGCGGCTTTCAACCCTTATTCTGCATCTAAGAATTCATAATGGAGAGAAACTGTACAGATGCAGTAAATGTGAGAAGGTCTGTAATCGGCATTCATCCCTTATTCAACATCAGAAAGTTCATACAAGGAAAAAGAAACTGTTTGAATGTAAGGAATGTGGAAAGATGTTTTCTGGAACTGCCAACCTTAAAATACATCAGAACATTCATTCTGAAGAGAAACCTTTCAAATGTAATAAGTGTAGTAAAGTTTTTGGCCGACAGTCATTTCTTATTGAGCATCAGAGAATTCATACTGGAGAAAAACCCTATCAGTGTGAGGAATGTGGAAAAGCCTTCAGTCACCGAATATCTCTTACTCGACATAAGAGAATTCATACTGAAGATAGACCCTATGAATGTGATCAGTGTGGGAAGGCCTTCAGTCAGAGTGCACACCTTGCCCAGCATGAAAGAATTCACACTGGAGAAAAACCATATACATGCAAAACATGTGGGAAGGCCTTTAGTCAACGGACATCCCTTATTCTGCATGAAAGAAGTCATACTGGAGAGAAACCCTATGAATGTAATGAATGTGGGAAGGCATTTAGCAGTGGTTCGGATCTTATTCGGCATCAGAGAAGTCATTCTTCAGAGAAACCATATGAATGTAGTAAATGTGGGAAGGCATATAGTCGGAGTTCATCCCTGATTCGACATCAGAATACACATTCTGAAGAAAAAGCCTAAGTTTGTTTTAAATATGTGAAAGCATAGAGTGAGGCTATCGAAGTAGCAGAGACCAAGGCATTGGAAAATGCATTTGTCTATAACATAAATTTTGTAAAAGTGGAACCATTTGATGATGTGTCCCACTTTGAAAGCCAAAGAGCAGAAGTCATTGGTGACTTTGACCAGATGATTTGTAACCAGCTGAGTCAGTGACCTTATCATAGTTCTTAGTTTCAAAGTAGCAAGCTCAGATGATTGGATCCGTCATTTTTAATGAATACTACTCTTCATTTGATAAGAATTACTGATGTTTTATTTCCAGTGTAACTTAAAGCTGTTTCATTAGTCACACACAACAAAGTAGAACTGCAAAGTCCATATTTGTGGATGGGGCTTTGAGCCTGATTTAAGGTCACATGAAGAATGAGTTGAGTTTGTCTCTTAGGACTGGAACTATCACATATAATAGATTTCCTGGGCAAACCAGAGTGCTACTTCCAGCTGGCAGAAAATTGTGGGTGAGAGAAGAGTGAGTCTTCAAGTGGATAAAGATAGCACTCATAATTGTGTAAATCAGTTGAGTCATTACCATATTGTCTCCATATGAAGATATGTGATAGTCATCATGTGAAAAATCTGACAAGCCTTAGACAGACTAATGGGAAAAAAGAAACCAGAGAAATGAGAAGTTAAAAGCAGGGAGAAATTATTTGTTACTGTTTTGCTAAAAATAAAAGTGTCTATATTTATATAAATAAACATTGGTATTTTCATGTAAGAACCCTGGTGTGTAATAAGTGATTGGTGGAAAATGAGATGCCATTCCTTGAATATGTCCTCTCAAAATTCGTATGTCTAACCTCTGATGGTTTTTTGAAATGAGACCTTTGGGAGATATTTAGGGAATAGGTGAGGTTATGAAGGTGCATCATGATAGGATTAGTGTCTTAAAAAAAAAAAGGATGCCACAGATCTTGCTCTTTCTACTTTGTGAAGATACTGCAAGAAGATGGCTGTCTATATAAACCAGGAAGGTAGCCCTCACTACCATCCAACCATGTGACACCCTGACCTCGGACTTTTAGCCTCCAAAACTGAAAAATAAGTTTCTTTCGTTTAAGTCGCCTAGTCTGTGGTATTTTGTTATGGCAGCCCAAACTGCTAATACATGGCGGAAACCCTGGATTTATGTACGAGGCTATTTTCTTGTCAGCTAATCGCCATATATAATAGCTTTTAGTCTCTGTTTCCAGCTTGTCCGAAGTATGTGAGAAATAAAATCAGTTTTTTTGTTACTGGGCTATATATAGTTGCACTCTTCTGCAAAAGCCATTTTTAAAAACACCCATATCCTGTTAAGAGAACTGTGAAATGCCTGACCACGTGGCTTAGGTCACTCTGACTTTGACCACAACTGAGAAAATAACATCCAGGTTTGCACGTAAGCATGCATACAAGATAAGAGAACAGTTAATTTTCATTTACACTTGTCATAGTAGTTCTGTAAAATCAGCATAAAATATCTCTGACACTTGGAACAAATAGGTGAGCAGATAATATAGAAAAGGCTCATAGAGAGGCATGTCTGTTCTCCCTCCCCTTCCATGCCCTTCCCTTTGTTTAATTCTTCTGTCAATATGCCATAGAGATTGTTTCCAAATCATTGGTCACAAATCTAATGTATATATGTAATATAAACTGATAAGACAGTGTTCTTGCTTACAGACATTTGGAATTTACAAGGGAATACAGGATATTAAAATGTGGAAACATATCAGGTACACAGGTAATACAGAGAAGAGGATGGTGAACTCCAAGGTGACTGGAGGACATGGGGACAGGGTCACTTGGAGATAGTGATAGTGACCATATTAAAGGAAGAATAGGACATTAAAGTTGCCTAGGCACACAAAAGTTGGAAGGCTGCTGAGGGCAGAGAGTACAGATGCACAAAATAGTCGCAGAAGGTTGTAGAGTATTAAAGGAATTGCAAATTTCGGTATTTAGTACAGTGACTGGCACATAGGAAGTGGTCAGCACTTACTAAATATTGAGTGAATAAATGGATTTATGAAAATATTCTAGTATATCCAGATTTTCTCTGAGATATAATTGACAGGGAACACTTAAACCTGGAGGTGACCCAGGTTTATTTAGATAAACCCTTGGGAAAACAGGCTCCCATTTTAAGGAATCACTAGTAATGTTTGAAAACTGGTGAACTCTGGGTAACCATAGCAACAACCGAACTTAAACCTAGTCCAGTTCCTGTCTATATTAATGACCACCCCCCCACACACACACACGAGGCTTAACGGAATGACACGACCATTTCTAGGAAATCTATTTACCTCGGTTTTTACTGTCCTACACAAGATTCCTAGCTTGGGGCTGGGGGGTGTGCAGACGAAATTAAGACATGCAAAAAAAGAATAATCTACACTCCCCACCCCCACCAAGTGAGAGAACAATCCAGAACTACTCAGAAGTACATAGCTATTGGACTGACAGAATTTATAATATGTTAAAGGTTGTAATAAAGTTGCACAACAGCAAATAACGTGGGTCATTTGAGCAGAGAGAGAGGAATGGTGGAAATACATAATTTCGTGCTTGGTGCTTGGGTCTTAAATAAAAGATTTTATTTATTTGAGAGAGCATGGGGGCAGGGAGGAGCAGAGGGAGAGGGAGAAGGAATCTCAAGCCGACTTTATGCTGAGCACTGAGCCAGCCACTCAGCTGACGGAGCCACCCGGGCACCCTTCAAAGTGCCTTTTCTTTTGCCTTTCCAGATAGGACACTGCTATAGAGGAATTTTATGCTCTTCAATACAGTATCAGTTTCCTCTCAGGATTCTTCCCATGTTTAGCAGCATTTCTTTATGGATTCTGAGGCTCAGAATTGTGGATATTTCTTCACGTCATCAAAGATGGTATTCCTATATTTTTCTCATTCTTGTTGCTTCAATTTGGTTTAAGAAAGGAGAAATGGAAGGATACATGTTGATTCCACCTCCTTATTTTTAACTTTTTAGAGAGGGGGAGGGGCAGAAGGAGAGAGAATCCCAAGCAGGCTCCACGCCCGGCGTGGAGCTCAGTCCCACAACCCTGAGATCACGACCTGAGCTGAAATCAAGAGTTGGACACTTAACTGACTGAGCCACCCAGGCGGCCCTCCACTTCCTTAAATTCAGAAATTAGTACATATATTTAGAGGCTCCTTATGAATACATTTGAATTTGCCTCCTTATGGGTATGTACCACTTACAGTGAGAGGGCGGGGTAAAAATGAAGTTTCTTCACTTGAAGGCAGTCCTCTGTGGATCAGTTCTACTCACCCATGGCAATTTAACTTACCCTTGCTAAGGATCTGAGGCAGCACCACCTAATCAAACACACTCTTTCTGCAGCAAAACATACAGATATTCACGCATTTAGTTAATCGAGAAATGCCCTCATGTCAGGTCAAGTTTTTTCTTTATGGGAACTGAATCTCAACCTCGCTCCACCCTGCCCCCATTCCATGGGAATTTTGTGAACTGTTCAATCCGGTGATCTAATCCTGCTACTGGAGGCATACGCACTTAACGCAGACTGGCCAGAGTATCCCATACCACGGACCCAGTGATTGGTCCAGAGTGGGCACATAGCCTAAACTGAACAAATCCTATTTTTCCTCTCTGACGTGGAGGCTAAGAGAAAGAAGATCACCTTCCTTTTGAGATTCAAAGCTCTAAGGAGGGGCATCTGAGTGGCTCGGTCGGCTCAGGTCACGATCCCACGGTCCCGGGATTGAGCCCCATGTTGGGCTCCCTGCCAGCTGAGAGCCTGCTGCTCCCTCTCCGTCAGGCCCTTCCCCTGCTTGTGTGCTCTCTCTGTCAGATAAATAAAATCTCAAAAAAAAAAAAAAAGAAAAGGTCTAAGGACCTTTTAAGTCTATTATCAGATGCCATTTCCCACCCTCAAGAAAGAGCCTGCCAGAGAATGAAACTGAAAGCAGAGCTATTACTACTCTGATGAGTCTGAGTGCCTGCCTGAAGCTGTGGAATATACTCATTACACCCTTCAGTTACAGGTGCTAACAAATACCTTTTTCCTAAGCTAATTGGAATTAGGTTTCTATTGGAATCTTTATTTTTTTTAGTTGAGAGAAAGCGCATGAGCTGAGCAGGGGGAGGGGCAGAGGGACAAGCAGACTCCCCGCTGAGCGGGGAGCCGGATCCAGAGCTTGATCCCAGGACCCTGAGATCGAGGCCTGAGCCACCCAGGCGCCCCCTCTCTCAGAATCTTTATGGCACTTGCTGTTTCTCTATTTATCAACTTTATAGACTTTTCAGTAATCTTTCTTAGGAACGATAAGAATTTAACTCATCCCACCAAGTGAATTATATATTCACTCTTCTGTTGTATTTTACTTTGAAATATAGCTAACCTTTATTTCTTATTCTATCAACTTTATACAGATCTCTTGAATCCCCTCTATCAGAATATTGCTGCTTATCCTCGAGTCATTCAGTCTCTCTGAATGAGAGAGACTGAATTGTTGCTATCAGAGATAGCAATTGCTAGCAGAGAGACCATTATTGCTATCAACCGCCTACCATCCAATCTATCAGCTACATTTTGCCTTTTACATTATTAAAAAGACAATAAATGGGTCTATATATATATATATATATATATATATATATATATACAGAGACAGACTTAACTGACTTATCTACATATTATAAAATTGGAAATAAAATAGCACTTGGTCATTATGACTAGGTAAATATTCTCTGAAGAGTTGGATCCAAGTAATATGTGATTATATTTCTCTGTAGGTTGGTCCAATGTTATGATCCCAGTCTGCGCTTAAAGGAGTCTCTTCCTAATAGCAGTGAAATGGAGTTTATTTTTTTATATTCTATTTTCCAGAATCATACCACATTTCATGTGGGCTTGTTTTATATTCAGACTGATAACTGGCATGGTTTCCCCTTTGTTTTTCCCAGAGCCAATAATTGCCTTTCTTTCCATTTTCCTAAGGAAAACTCGTCTTCAGCATATTGCTAAAATCCTCCAGCCTCATACTTACTTACCATAAACTATTCCAGTCTTCCTGAAGATTCACTGAGTCCCTGAATTCCTAGCCTAGCAGTAATTTGGTCTGTTTGTTGTAGAGCGATCATCCTAGTCATCCTCAACATCACTTTCCCAGGTTAGATCCATTGTTTATTGAAGCCTGCCCTCCTTCCTCCTTCCTGTTCCATCCAAATTTTACTAAAGCTGATCCTTTAATACCCTAACAAAGGGTAAAGGAGAGTAAACTGAAGAAAACTGCATATACAGAATATCAGTGTTTGGCCTCATTGTTTTTTATTGTTGGCCTTTATTGTTGCTTGGGTATAGACTTAGATTCAAAATAACTTTACCTCATAACTTGGAAGGTGCTGATCTAGGTTCTGTTATCTAATATTTCTAACAGGAGGGAAGGAACACTATCTTGAATGGTTCTTTTAGGACACAGTCATATTTTTTGAAAGCTTTTTAGGATGTTTTCATTTTCAGTATTCTGTAATTTCACAAACGTATTTCTGAACGTCTTTTTTTCTGTTGTAATTGTGGTTTTTGCCAGTTCGGCCTGCCCAACACTCAGTGAGCTATTCCAAGCTGAACACTCATAACTTTCTTCAGTTTAGAAAGATTCTCAGTCATTTATTTGATATATCCCTTATATTTTCTCTGTAAACTTTTCCAAAACTCGTATTAATTAAACTTCTGTGTCCTTTTGTTTCTTATTTTCTTTTTAATTTATGAATTTCAAAAATTTTCTTAATTTTCTTTGGAACTTCTATTAAGTTTATTACAGCAATAACATCTTTTCATTCTTAGGAGTTCTGACTTAACCTTTTTTCCCTAGAAAACAGATGATTATTTTCTGTACATATTCTTCTTTAAAAAAGTGATTTTTAAACATTTTAATTCCAGTAGTTAACAGCGTTTAAATATTAGTTTCAGGTGTACAACACTATCTAATTCTTCTTTTTTTTTTTTTTTTAATTTTATTTATTTATTTGAGAGAGCACGAGCCTGGGGAGGGGCAGAGAGAGAAGCAGACTCCCTGCTGAACAGGGAGCCTGACATGGGGCTTGATCCCAAGAGGATCATGACCTGAGCCAATGGCAGACTTTTAACCGGCTGAACCACTCAGGCGCCCCTCTAATTCTTTTTTGATAGCTTTCCATATTTACCTGTTCAAATCTGACATAAATTTTTAGTTTTCTTCTGTCATAACTTTCTTCACTGTAGGTTTAGTTCTGTCTTTTGGTCCTTATTACCCTGATAGTTTTCTTCGTATGTTATGATCCTTAACTGTTCCAGTATTTAAGAATGATACGGCTTGGGACATCTGGCTGGCTCAGTCAATAGCGTATGTGACTCTTGATCCTGGTGTTGTTTGAGCCCCACATTGGGTGTAGAAATTACTTTAAAAAAAAAAAGATATGGCTTGTTTACCCTAGGTAGCTATAGATCAGTTTCCTTGACTACGAAGGGTTACTGGGATCTTTGTATGCATGGGAAGGACTAGCAAGTCAAAGAGAGATTCTCCAAATTCCCTAAAAGGTTTTGACTTAGCCACCAACCCTCCTGCTAGCTACCCAAGTTTCCATAAGTTCATTATTTCATAGTTTAAATTTCTTACATTATTATTGCTTAGAACTTCAAATACTACAAATAACACTAGGTCTCCTCTTAACCAGAATATCCAATCTCAGTCTCCTCCCTAGAAGGAACACTTATCATTTGGGTGTGTCTCTCCAGAGCCTTTTCGAAACATTTGCATACTTATTTAAATGTATTAGAAAAGTTTTAAAAACATAGAATACTACACAAGTCTACAAAATTTGCTGTTTCAATGTCCTTTAGTCAAATCCATCCAAGTCAGTATCCTTGGTGCATTCTTTCAAACTGCTAATATTTCTAGTCATGCCCCATGGAAATTTAGATTGTTTCCAGTGTTTCACGTACTAACCAGCCCTCCAGAGGGACTATAGTGAACATTTTAAAAACTTCACTGCCTCCAAAATGGCAGTGAGTTCTTACTGCTCCATGCAGCTGCCATTTTTTGAGGGTACATTATTTAAATTTGCATCTCAATACTAGTGAGGTTAAGCAGAGACTCATTTATCAGCCATCTGTGTTTCTTCTACGATTTGCCTATTCTCATATTTTGTCCATTTTTATACTTGCTGGGTTGTCCTTTGCTTATTTATAGGTGTTCTTACATCTTTCCCTTTATATTATATTACAAATATAATAGATTATATTATATTACAAATATTTTATATTTGTAATATAATTACAAATATTATATTATATTACAAATATTTTATATTATAAAATATATATTACAAATATATTTGTATATTATATATACAAATATAATTATTTTATTATATAAAATATATTATATATTACAAATATTATATTTGTAATATATTACAAATTATATATTATATTACAAATTAATTTATATATATTACAAATATTATATTACAAATATTTTCCTCCTTTTTGTTGTTTTAAATTTTAAGAGCATTTTCTCTTTTACAAATGTCCAACACCAAGTAATAAATATATCCTACTATATTTTTTATACTTTTACTTGTTTAAATTTAAGATTTTAATCTTAAAGTCTGGAGCTCCCTTTTTATGGATGGTGTGAAATAAGGATCCTATTCAATTTACTTATAGAAGAAAGGGTGGAGTGAGGAAGCTGTTGGCTTCCACACAGAAAAACATTTAACAGTCTTGTCATTGTTTCTCCTTATTACCAACCTCCCCCACAACCCCCAGCCTCTGTACACAAACCAGCTTGAAGCTCAGACTCCTCTAGGGATGCTCCGTACACAGCATTTGGGCAGAGTGGCTCCTGTTACTGAAATCCCTACCATTCAAACATTTCAGGTTGCGGCAGCCTCTGCTACATTTCATGAATGAACACTTTCCTCCATTTTGTGTTTTATTTGTTCAACTCTTTTCATCCACTGATGACCCTGTTTTCTGATCTTTGTTTGGTATCTTTTACATTGTTTTACCCATTTAATGGGATAGGGAAGGTAACTTTATATGCTGTTTGTTAACTGCAAAAGAAAATCTTGATTTTTCTGATGAAAATTCTGATATTGACAAGTTGCCTTTCCAAAACTGTGTACAAATTCATACTCCCACACATACTCCTTTCCTGCATTTGCAATGCGTATTTATCAATCTGATATTGACAGATGGATAGTTCATTGGTTTAACTTGTATTTCTTATGATTCTAGTGAGATTCAGTATTTATCATACATTCATTAGTCACCTGTTGCCTCTTTATATCCTTTGCCCATGGGAATAGTAGTGTCATTTCCTAAGTGATTTGTAGGAGCATTTTTATGTTAAGGATATGGATTTTATGTATGTTATAATAATTACCTCTAATACCGATATTTAAAAACTTTGTGTTTATACTCTTCGACTATATAAAAGCCTAATAAACTTCTGTGCAATCAAACCTAGAATCTGTGTATGTGGCTTCTGGATCTCATGTCTTGTTCAGGAAGATTGTTTTCACTCTTTGATTATAAATTATGTTACTATGTCCTCTAATAACTCATACACATTTGGGTAAAAGAATGAAGGAATTGGTTTTGTACAGAGCAGAATCAATTTTACCAATACTGTTGAGCCACTGACAGATTACCTTTAGTTATGTATGTGTTTGTATGAATGTATATGTGTGTGTGTTCACATGCACACAATGTTTCAAACCTTAAAAAATTCTTTTTAGGATTTTGTTAAGTACCGATAATCTGTAGATTAATTTTGGGCCTCCTAACATCTCGAGAATAATCTTCCCCTGCAGGATAAAATGTCTATAAAATGTCTATTCAAGTCTTCCTTTTCACCCTCCATTTCATCATTTTCTTTGTACCTATATTCATATGTGAAATAGTTACTGAAGTGATTGCATATTCAAAGCCTCCAGGAGTCAGGAAGTAAAACAAAGTGTAAAATAAGTCAGATGTAAGGGAAGGAGGAATGGTTTGAACTGTGGAGAACTGGAAAACACATGCCCAAATAAAGGCATTGTATTCTTTTGTATTCATTTTAAACTTGATGAGGACCAAATCAAACATGTTTGTGGGTTACCGGTTTATGAGTATTGATCTATAGTTTTCTTTTCCCCTTTAGTTTAGGAATTACAGCTTAGAACTACCTTTACAGTCTTTTCAGTTTTAAACAGCATAGGTTTAATATAGTTCAACCACCTGGAATTAGGAGAGGGCATCAAACTTTTATTTTCTATTCTTCGGTTATTGATTTTTTTTGTCTTTTTAAAAATATCTATTTTGCCTTTGTCTTAATATAAATGATGACTACATCTCAGTAAATCCTACTTATTACTTCTGATTTTTAAAATCTGACTTCTTGGAACTGTTGAATATCTACTGAAGTTAGTTTTTCTTACCAACAAAGTCGTTATCTTACTCTATATCATTATGGACTTTAACATCAATGCTACTGTTTTGGATACCCTTATCACCCACCTTCAGAACAATGACTACTGTTCCTAATCAAAATTCTTTATAATCTCTTAAGTCTTGAACTGCTGCTGCTTTTGTTATTTCTCAGATGATCCTTGCTGAGATGATCAGGTCCTCTTTGTATACCACAGTATCTTTTTATTTTATGGTAACATTTATTAAGTGATTATGCTAGGCACTCTGAGCAATTTACATGCATTCTCTCATTTAATCCTCCCATCAACTTTTGAGGTAGTACTATTATTATTTCCATAATATAAATAAGAAAACTGAACCCTACAAAGAACAAAATGTTTCTCTGAAACTAGAGGGCTAGAAAATGGAAGAGCAAGGATTAGAACCCAGATCGGTTTGATGCTGGAATATGAGTTCTTAATTTCGTATAAATAGCCAAAGAACGAGATGGATTTTGACATGAAATAGGTTCTTTGGAAGGTATAGTGGGACAAGGTATTTGGGGGCAGGAGGGTCTTTTAAGCTATTTTGAGGAATGTGTGCTTTAACCTAAGAACTATGGGGTACCAATGAAAGGTATAGATGAGGAAGTGATATGATCAAACTTTTAAAATACAAGTTTGACTGCAGTGTAGGCAACTGACAAAGGAAATGGTAGATACAGGGAGACCAATCAGAAAGCTATTTCCATAGTCCATATGAGATTACTGTGTATTGGACAAAGATGATGGAATGGAAATGGATTAAAGGAGTCAGATTCAAGGCATATTTAGGAGATAAAACCAACAGGTCTTGGCAACTGACTGGACATGGAGGGTGAGGGAGTGGAAGAAGTTAAGAATGACTCCATGGTGTGAATTCTCTCATGCTGGGCAAGATGGGCACGCTGCCTGAAAGATTTCCTGCAATCCTTACATTCATAGGGTCTCTCTCCTGTATGAATTCTTTGATGTAGAGTAAGAGATCCACTATAGCTAAAGGCCTTCCCACAAACGTTACATTCATAAGGTTTCTCTCCAGTATGAATTCGCTTATGTTGAGCAAGGCCTGCATTCTGGCTAAATGTTTTCCTACATTCCTTGCACATATAAGGTTTTTCTCCGGTATGACTTCTCTGATGTTGTGCAAGTGATGAACTATTGCTAAAGGCCTTCCCACATTCAATACACTCATAGGGTTTCTCTCCAGTGTGAACCCTCTGATGTTGATCAAGGTATGCAATCTGGCTGAAGGCTTTCCTGCATACTTTACATTCATAAGGTTTTTCTCCAGTATGAACTCTCTGATGTTGAGCAAGGTGTGCATATTGGCTGAAAGCTTTCCTACATTCCTTACATTCATACGGTCTCTCTCCAGTATGAATTCTCTGATGTACAATTAGGTATCCACGATGGCTAAAGGCTTTCCCACACACATTGCATACATAAGGTTTCTCTCCTGTATGAATTCTCTGATGTTGAGCAAGAAATGAACCATTACTGAAGGCTTTTCCACATTCAATACATTCAAAAGGTCTCTCTCCAGTATGAACTCTCTGATGTTGAGCCAGGTGTGCAATCTGGCTGAAGGCTTTTTTACATTCTTTACATTGATAAGGTCTCTCTCCAGTATGAACTCTCTGATGTTGAGCAAGGTGTGCATTCTGGCTGAAGGCTTTCCTACATTCTTTACATTCATAGGGTTTCTCCCCAGTATGTATTCTCTTATGTTGAGCTAGGTTTGCACTCTGGCTGAAGGTTTTCCCACATTCAACACATGCATAGGGTTTCTCTCCAGTATGAATTCTCTGATGAAGAGTAAGGGATGAGCTCTGGTTGAAAACTTTCTCACATTCATTACATTTCAAAAGTTTCTTTTGTATATAGACTTTCTTATGTTTCATTTCAACAGATTTTTTTCGGTAACTTCTCTTTTGTGGTTCATGCTTATGTACTCTTTCTTTGGTGGGAAAAGTCTTTTTTATATCAAATATTGCATCCTGATGGAAAGTTTGCCAAGATTTAGTATATTCATTACTTTGATCTCCAGTGAGGATTTCTTTATGAGTGATGATCAGTTGTCTGGAATGTACCTCTTGACTTCCTGACTGGTTCTTAAGCCAGTCCTCACTTGTACAGTCTTCTCTCAAACTGGGGCAGTCAAGGCTATAACTAAGATGGCTTCTTCCCATTTTCACTAGTTTGGATGTTTCTTCATAAATAACTTGCTTTGATGAAAATTCATTGTTTTTAAGTGTATACTCCCAATCTAAAAGATACCAAGAAAACAAACATCTTTTGTATTTGTTCATCAGAAGAGAAGAACTTCTAAAAAAAAAAAATTGGTAAATAAAATACATAAGCTTGGGGATTTAACAGCTGTTCAGATGCAGTCTAAAAAGTATGAAATTAGGGCACCTCGGTGGCTCAGTTATTGATCATCTGCCTTTGGCTCAGGTCGTAATCCCTGGGTCCTGGGATCAAGCCTGGCATCGGGCTCCCTACTCAGCAGGGATTCTGCTTCTCCCTCCCCCGCTCTCCCTGCTTGTGTTCCCTCTCTCGCTGTGTCTCTCTCTGTCAAATAAATAATAAAATCTTTAAAATAAATAAAATAAAAAGTATGAGATTATAAAGAATGAAAAACTAAGAGTTAGGATATAAATTAGAAACTGAAGAAGTTATCTAAAATCCTAATACTTTTGTATCTAACTTAATATTATAGTCTCCAAACACCCTTCCTCCCTTGCCTCAGGTTATTCTGCATTGAAGCTAAGTTCATTATCTTTAAAAAGTCAATTTCATAAGGTCAGTGTGGCTAAAAAACTTCCGTAAGATCCCCAGACCCAAAGATACACCAGGTACTATTATTTGCCTTAGGTTGTTCATGCCAACTATGCCTAAACTTTTGGTAGCCTAGAAAATGTCTTTTGGGGCACATGGCTGGCTCAGTCAGTGGAGCATTTGACCCTTTATCTCAGAGTCATTAGTTTAAGCCGCACATTGGGTGTGCACCTACTTTTTAAAAAAAAGTCTTCTTGTCAGGCATTTTCTATGTGATATATTCCAACCAAATGTAAATTTAAAAAAAATATATTTTATTTATCTGAGAGAGAGAGCTAGTGAGTATGAGTTAGGCGAGGGGCAGAGGGAGAGGAAGAAGCAGACTCCCCACTGAGCGGGGACCTCAACACAGGACTCCATCCCAGGACCCCGGGATCAGGACCTGAGCCAAAGGCAGATGCTTAACAGAATGAGCCACCCAGGTACCCACAAAATGTAAATTTTCAATTTTGATCCCAAAGCTAAAATGCCTTCACATAAAGGTAATTTTATATAGGGTACCTGGGGGGCTTAGTCAGTTAAATGTCCAACTCTTGATCTCGGCTGAGGTCTTGATCTCAGGGTTGTGAGTTCAAGCCCCACATTGGGCTCCAGAGTGTGGAGCCTACTTATAAAAAGTAATTTTGTATCAAACTGCTTGATTTTATTAACCTGCCACAGGGCTTAACTTGCTGCCTTCTTTCCATTCCCCAATCAAATCGTCTATTCTGCTCAAGACTTTCCAGTGGTTTCTCACATTTACAATAAAACCAAAATTCCTATTAATGGTTTATGAAGCCAATGTAATACAGAACATAAATGTAAAACCTTTACTGAAATTACCGCAAATCAAATCCAGGAAAATATGAAAGGATAATCATTACCAAGTAGAGCTTATCCCAGGAATGCAAGATTGGTTTAATATGTGAAAGCAAGTGTAATTCACCACATTAACAGATTAAAGGTGGAAAATCATATGATAATTTCAATAGATGTATAAAGAGTATTTGGCTAAATTCAACATCTATTTATTATAAAACTTCTTAGCAAAACCAGGAATAGAAGACTTTATCAAGCTGATAAAGGGCATCTATGAAACATCAACTTAATGGTGAAAGGCTGAATACATTTTCCCTTGATTGTGGGGTGCCTGGGTGGCTCAGTGGGTTAAAGCCTCTACCTTTGGCTCAGGTCATGATCTAGGGTCCTGGGATCGAGCCCCGCATCGGGCTCTCTGCTCAGCAGGGAGCCTGCTTCCCCCTCTCTCTCTGCCTACTTGTGATCTCTCTCTCTCTCTCTCTCTCTGTCAAATAAATAAATAAATAAATAAATAAATAAATAAATAAATAAATAAATAAAAAGGTACTGGAGCAACTGTATATCCAAATGAGGAAAAAAAAACCCCAAAACCTCAATCTTTACTTCACACAAGACATGAAATTTAGCTCAATGGGTCATATGCCAAAATGCAAAAGCTTAAAATTACAAAATTCTTAGGAGAAAACATAGAAGAAAATTTTTGTGACTTAACGAGTAGCAAGACTTTCTTAGATATGACACAAAAAGCACCAAACAAGACAAATTAATAAATTGGACTTTATGAAAAGGAAAAACTGGGATGTTCAAAAGACAGCAGTAGAAAAACAAAACCACAAGCCACAGTTGGCACACATATATCCTAATACATATAAATGGCAAAATACTTGTATTAAGACTATATAAAGCACATATTGCATGGAGCACTGGGTGTGATGCATGAACAATGAATCTTGGAACACTGAAAAAATAAAATTAAATTTAAAAAATAAACACACAGCCTGATTTTTCACAGAAAAAAATAACAAAAATAAATAAATAAAAATAAAATTTAGTACTTGAAAAAAAAGACTATATAAAGAAGTCTTAACAATTTGGTCATAAGAAAAACAAAGTAATAAAACATGGGCAAAAGGTTTGAACACTTAACAAAAGATATAAATGGCCAATAAGCACACGAAAAGACATTCAACATTATGTCAACAGAGAATTGCATATTAAAACCACAATGAGATACCACAACACAACCATTACAATGAATAAAAGTAAAAAGATACAAAGATGTGAAGATATGGAGGAAATGGAAGTCTCATACACTGCTGTTGGGAATGAAAATGGTACACTTTGGAAAACTGGTAGCTTCTTAAAAAGTTAAACCTATTCCTCTTGTATGACTCTTTGCACTTTTAGATATTTACCCAAGAGAAAGGAAAACATACTTGCACACAAGGTCCTGTAAATGACAGCTTCACAGCAGCTTTATTTGTAATAGCCAAAACCTGGAAACAACCCAAATGCCCATGAACAGATGAAAGGAAAAACAAAACGTGGGATGTCTACACAATAGACTACTACTTAGCAAGAAAATGCATAAAGTATTCATACATGCAAAAATATGGATGATTTTCAAAATTATGAGTAAAATAAGCCAGACACAACAATATATACTATATGAATCCATTTAGTTCAGATGGAAACTAGTCTAAAATGACAAAGATCAGATTAGTGTTTGAAGCCAGGAGGACAAAAATGGACTGCAAGGTAGCACAGGCAATCTTTTGGGGTGATGGAAATACTGTATGTCTTGATTGTGCTGATGGTTTCATGGGTGTATGAATTCATCACATTGTATGATGTATATGGATGCAATTTACTGTATGTAATAATTCCTTAATAAAGTTATTCAGAAAAAAATAGATGGAAACATAGGTAAGTAAAGACAGACTTTAATAACATAGAAAAAGTAAAACTCATGTAACAAGCTCTTAACACTGAAAATTGAGACTTAACCTTGGAACCTATGGAACATTTTACAAACACCAACTATATAGTATGCCATACAAAATCCTAAAGTGTCAAAGAGTTAATACTAGTCCTATTTGACCAAAATACATTAAAACCAGAAAAATTTCTCTTTTTTTTAAATTTATTTATTCGTTCCACAGAAAGAGAGAGTATGTGAATATGAGCGGGGGGAGAGGGAGAGGGAGAGAGAGACACTCAGACTTCCCGCTGAGCCGAGAAGCCCGACCCAGGGCTCAATCCCATGACTCCGAGATCATGACCTGAGCCAAAATCGAGAGTTGGATGCTTAACCAACTGAGCCGTCCAGGTACTCCCAGAAAACTTTCTTTTAAACAACTTTTGTGTAAAAGAGAAATTTTTTAAAAGTAGGTTATCTAGGAAACAGCAATAACAAAAACAGTAACTATTAGAATCTCTGGAGGACAGCTGAAGCTATATTTCAGAGGAAAATTCATAGCCCCTAATAATTTAGTGAGCAAGAGAACGCAACAAATAGATTAAGCTTTTATTTCAGCAAAATGGACAACAAAAAATAAACCTAAGAAAATGAGAATAACTGCATTAGGGAAAGCAGAAAATAAAGAATTGGAAAAGAGAATAAGGGTAACACTAATAAATCCATAAGCTGGATTTTAAAAATAAAATTAATGTCTAGCTTACCTAATAATTTTTTAAAAAAAGAATAGCTATACAAAATAAAGTTGAAAACTATAGACATAAAAAAGAATTAGAAGATTATTTTCTTCAGATTCACAGAAATAAATTTGATAACATAAATTAATGGATAGTTGTTTGGAAAAGTAAAAATTTGTAAAATTTCACCCAAGACAGAAACTGTAAAGAGGCCATTTACCAGAGAGAACATTGAGAAAGTTGTCAAAGATCCACTTTCCCACAAAGGCCCCAATACCACGGTTTATCTCAAACTATAAAACTAAGTGATCTCATCCATTCATCCTAGCATCTCTAAATCACTTTTTTCTGAGCCTCTCCCCATCTAGTGGCATGTTGTTTCTTCACTCAGAATTTTCTCCATCTTGTAAAAATAAGTCTCATGTCCTAAGTCAAATTATCATCTTCTTCCCCTACCAGTGTATTTTCCTGACTTGTTTCTTTTTTTTTTTAATTTTATTTATTTATTTGACAGAGAGCGAGATCACAAGTAGGCAGAGAGGCAGGCAGGGGGGGGGGGGGAAGCAGGCTCCCTGCCGAGCAGAGAGCCTGATGCGGGGCTCGATCCCAGGACCCTGAGATCATGACCTGAGCCGAAGGCAGAGGCTCTAACCCACTGAGCCACCCAGGAGCCCCTCTTCTGACTTGTTTCTATTAAACCGTCTCACTTTCCAGTTACCCAGACTTGAAAATATAACTGGTAATTCTTTCTGTGATGGTTAATAAGTCTCTGAATAAATCAGAGAATTTAGCAGAATAATTTTCTCAAAGTAAAAAACTCAGTCTTGGTAAATGAATATGCGAATGAATAAATGAATCAAACTTCATTCTAAAAGGAATGAGTGACTGAAAATGAAAAAAATAGACATCGCTGTGTCTAGATTTTTAAAAGTATGATGGAGCAACTTATGCAAAACTAAAAAGCAAGAACAAGCAGACACGGAGTACATTTTGGACCCAGAGAATAGGAAAGGTCATCAGAGAAGACAATAATTTGTGAGAGAATATATGCGAGGAGAATAAGGGAGATCATGCCAATGGCACCTCAATGCTTCCTCCCAGGCCTTAAGCCTTTAAGAAAAATTACCCGGGAAACTTCATTTATGAGCTGGAACCTCTCAGAATAGCTGAGCGTTTTCTCACAATGGCCTCTTCTACCTTCCTAGTTCTTTCTCACTCACCAGGGCACGTGCCTCTTGTCCCCTCCTTCTTCACCATCCAGGGTTCTTTTCCTTGTTCCAATAATGAGATCACATCTGGCTTAGAAACGGAAACTCCTGCTTACAAGAAATAAAGGGGGAATTAGCTGGGCCCATAAATCAGATCGAGGTGTTTGGTCATCAGGAAGTCAAGGGCATTAGAGAAGGAAGCAGAGGAGGAGGTGAAGTATTCTGAAGAAAGGGGAAAATGAAGTTGTAGGAATAGTCCGATGAAGCTGCCAGTTGTACAAACAGCCTATTTTGGGGAGCACAAGAAAGGGAAATTACTGCAGTACATCGGAGGCTTCCCGAACACTGGAAAGCAGCCCTGTGTGCGGACCCTGAGTTCTGGGGAGCCTCCTTACCCAGTGATAGCAGGCTCCGGTAGTTCTCCAACATGACCTTTCTGTACAGAGTCCTCTGAGCAGGGTTCAGCCACTCCCACTCCTCTCGGGAGAAATCTACAGCCACATCCCCAAATGTCACCAAATCCTGAAATGACATAAACATATTCTTTTAGGCTCAACTAGCGTTCTTCACCTCAGACTGGCATAGTTTGAAGAGTTACCTTGTACTTTTGGGGAGAAATATTGCAGATAGCAAAACTCTCTGGCAATATTTTAGGTTCTCTGCAGTACAGGTCAAGCAATTTCTAAAGTGATTTCTCTGTGCTTGGTTTTAATATTTTGTCATGGAAAGTAAACAGTTTCTGACATAGTCTCTACTGATGGAGAAAAGAGCAAACAAGAGCAAAATAACTGTTATTCATACTAAATGCTGATGCATTTCTCAATATGGAAAATCAGGATAGACTAGAGCAGTGAAGAAAGGCTTTGAGGAGGAGGCGGGAACATGAGTTGAGCCCCGTAAGTTGTACGTGGTCTAAACCTACATTTCCCGAACTCTTCAATGGAATGGCTAAAGTTCCAGCCGTATCAATAGGGTACATATATAAATATATTTGATGCTTATAATACTGATTTCCTAAAACTAAACATACAGGTAATAAAAATATTAAACAAGTTCTATAGTGATTTGCAAAAACATAAATGAATGTATACGGTGAGAGAACGACTGGGGCAATAAAAGATTATCTAACAGCTCTTGATAACCCCACTGAGTTTCAAAGACAGCTGGTAACTTCTCATGTAGAGAGACAAAATAATAGTAATTTTAAGCACTGTTAGAACATTTCAGATGTGATAATGAAGTACAATGAAAAGTTCTTATAGCTCTCGCTAGAGGAACATACCCAACTGTGCATGTCTAACGAGCGAGAGTTTTTAAAACGTTAAAGTACAGTTCTCAAGTAATTCTCCGTTGAATTAAGGATCTTTATAACCCGGAATGAGACCTAGTCTGCTTCCTCCAAATGCAAAACGGGTGTTCTTCTAACGAGGTAAATCTGCTCCAAACTTAGCAGGGCTTACGTACAGTTTGCTGCGTGCCGCTGTGGTTTGGCATGTCACACAGCAAGGCGTACTCTTCATCTGGGCTGGTGTACAGACACACTTAGTGGAACGCATCTGCAGAGCTGAACTGACTCATTAAATACTGAAATAATGCCTCTGGTTGGTAAACAGCTACTGCACTGAGCCCTGCCAGTGACCATCCCAGATCTCCCCACAACCCAGCCACTTAAGGGGGAATGGCCAGCACACAGCGGCCTCCAGTATCCCAGCCAGGGTAAGTTCTGGTGTGTGCCCTTGCCTTAGTGGTTATCGAGTAGGAACATCACTCCTATTAAATGGGACTCTGCAGAGTAATGGTCGTATTGAAGATGTATTTAAGCACATCAATGATTTTATGCAGAAACATTTTTAATGGAAAAAATGAGCTTATAGGTGAACTGCTAGTGCCCAAGAAATGGACAAAAATGTTTAAGGAGGCTATGAGGGAAGCAGAAGTGTGCCTCCAGGAAACATCTTACGTCCATCGGCTTGATCTTACATGCCTCCCTCTCTAAAACACTTCCTAACACAGGGAAATATGGCAAGTGAGTAAAGGTTTCAAGGAAGGAAGGGAACATGAATTGAGTCTTAAAAGATGAAACTTGTCCTAGACAAGGCTGGGTACTATCAGTCATCAATTCTATTAAAACTCAAACACTTCAATATAAACTGTAATATTTTGTGCAAACAAAAGTGTTCTACACACGTTTCCTCAGTAAACAGAGGCGAGGCAGCTTTTGCTAGGTAAAGTTCTTGTTTAGCTTCACACACAAACTAATGGATTCCAGATTTCAACTGTCTGATTAACCTTTTCCTCTCAGCCATTCAATGGGACTTGAATATCTTTAAAATGTTTTAGTATTTATTTTGATTTGATAAAACAGGGATTTCATACAATTTATAATCATTAGGGAAACTTAGCAAATAATGTCCAGTATTTCTACCCTCAGTGATTTTTTTCCTTTTTATAAAAGATAAAAGAATTGCAAGTCCTCCATCCCCACATCTACCCACCATGTCACCCTACTTCCTAGAAACAATCAAAATTTACAGCTACTATATATTTGTTCAAATGTTTCCTTATACGGACATGTTGATGATTGTCCATCCACGTTCATTATAACTTTGTTAGATGGATAGCATTACGTGGTATAAATATACCTTATCTTTACTAACTCCTTGTTTATTTTCATTTACATGAATCCAAATTTTTCACTATGATGTGAGAATAGTGATGCACACTATTTTTAAATGTTACAGTGCAGTTCTCATATAGTACTACTGTGTGTTGAATTAAGGATATAACAGAGGTCTCTATTTCCTTAAAATAAATCCGAAGAGCTATTCTCTCCACTGAGACTAGGATTTCCCAAACTTACTTGACCTCTGAAAAAATTTTAAATTATACTTTTTGACCTGGCAAGAATAGGAGCTAATGAAAAGATAATTGAGGCTGGGGATAAGTGTTGACTTGCACTCAAGTAGAAGGAAAATGGAAGGAAATGAAAATGGAAGGAAATGAAAATCAAGAAGAAATCAGGAGCCTCAAAGGAATAACTATAAATATAATATTTACTACTAATGATAAGTTGAAAAGTCAAAAGACTATAGAGGTCTTTTCTTGTTCAGAAAGTAGTAAGAATACTAATTATGGAAGGAATATTGCAGAAGGAAGGAAGAAAAGATAATTATATAATGAGAATGGGTGAGTATCCTATAGTGGCCACTAAAAGAATAATAATGTATAATTAACAAGATAATAAGGAAAAAGTACTTGATTTATCCAAAAGAAGGCAAACAAGGAGAAATAAAGGAACAAAGAATAGATGGAATAAGTAGAAAACAAACTGCAATATGGGAGGCTTAAATATATCAGTAATTACATTAAATGAAAATGTACATGGGCCCCTGGGTGGGTGGCTCAGTGGGTTAAAGCCTCTGCCTTCGGCTCAGGTCATGATCTCAGGGTCCTGGGATCGAGTCCCGCATTGGGCTCTCTGCTCAGCAGGGAGCCTGCTTCCCCCTCTCTCTCTGCCTGCCTCTCTGCCTACTTGTGATCTCTCTCTGTCTCTCTCTGTCAAATAAATAAATAAAATATTTTTTAAAAAAGAAAAAAGAAAATACACTAAACACTAATGAAAGATTCTCAGACTGGATTTCTTTATAAATCAATGTTTTGAGGGAGACATGGGATTTGGGAGGCACAGGGAATCACGGAAGGCACACAGGGCCACTCAAGTGCCTTCCTGTCAAGTACAGAGAATCATGGCAGGCATAGGGATTGTGAGAGGCACACAGCTGACAACACAGTGGTGTTTATAAGAGGCACCCTTTAAATATAATCTTTAGAAACAAGAGGCTTGCAAAAAATATGCGTTGAAAGCATCCTTGGACTTATTAAAAATGCAGTTTCCTGGGCCCCGCCATCAGAGACTGATTCATAAGGTATGGGGTGGCGGTCCCAGAAACAGCATTTGGGCTGATGGGTTCTTCTGTCCCACACATCATACCCTCTCCTTCCTGCTTTTTCCATTACCAATTTAGCAGCAGGAGAAAAGTGGTAGCTGGCTCTTACCTCTCTGATCTTACTCATAGATGAGGAACTCACAGTCTTGGTTCATGTATATATTAGTTATTCATTTATATACTAGTTTGACAAATCTTTACTGAATGCCTGCTACCTACAATGTTCCAAGCACTGGGAATACAAAGGTGAACAAAATATAGTTCCTCTGCTTGTGGAGTTAATACTCTAACAGAGGAGAAACACATTAAACATCAGGTCATACAATGTCAGGTAGTGTTAAACACTATGACAAAAAACCAAGTAAGGTCATTTAGAGTGACAAGCGTGTTTGTTTTACATAAGATGGTCAAGGTAAACCTCAATGAAGTGCTAATGTTTAAACAGCAATCTAAAGGTGAGAGTAAACCATGCCAATATCTAAGGGAAGAGAATTACCGAAGAGGGAGGAGCAAATGCAAAGGTCCAGAGACAGCAAAGAGCTTGGGAAGTTTGAGGAACAGCAAGTTGACCAGTGTCACTGGAGCACAGAAAGGTAAAGACCTGGAGAAAATGAGGTCTGGGGGAGCCAAGAGCTGGATCATGCAGGGCCTTGTAGACTGCGGAGAGGACATGGATTTCATTCCAGGTAAATTGGGAAGACGAGGAGGGTTCCAGGCAAAGGGAAATGATGTATTCCATCACTGTTCCCCAGTCCTTCATTATTTTCTACTCGCTCTCCTAATCATCACTCACCATCATCTGTTTATGCTCTCGCCATATATTACAACTTCCTACATCTGATGCAATCACTAGTGACGTAGATATGTCATTTTCCTCCCTTGGCCTGTTTTTCCTCATCTGTAAAATGAATGACTTGGACAAGATCACCCAAAACTTGGCATATATTATTTTATATTGACCTGGCTTTATTATTTTATTGGCCTAGATCTGTGCTGCCCAATACACAGCTACTGGTCACATGTGGCTATTTAAATTTAAATCAATTAACGTTAAAGATTCAGTCCCTCGGTCACACTAGTATATCCAAGTGTTCCAGAGGCACAGGTAGCTATTGGCTACTGTATGGGACAGTGCAGATAGAGAACATTTCCATCATCGATCATCACAGGAAGTTCTTTTTTTCCCCCTTTTTTAAAGATTTTATTTATTTATTAGAGAGACAGAGAGAGCACTGAACTGGGAGGAAAAAGAGAAGCAGGTTCCCCTCCAGCGAGGAGCCCAATGCGGGGCTCGATCCCAGGACCCTGGAATCATGACCTGAGCTGAAGGCGGACACTTAACCGACTGAGCCACCCATGCATCCCTTATCACAGGAAGTTCTACTGCTGCTCTAGCTGATTTCTGCTTCTGGTTCATCTTCCTCTTTACAGCCACTCTCTATATTTTCATCTAGCAGTTCATATGGTTTTATTTTTTACATTTAACCTATAGAATGTATTTAACCTCAAAGTGTGAGGAGGAAATCTTTTTTCTAAATGAATAATCCATTCTGTCTCCACTGATTTAAAGTAACATCATAGGGACGCCTGGGTGGCACAGTCAGTTGAGCGTCTGCCTTTGGCTCAGGTCATGATCCCAGGGTCCTGGGATCGAGTCCCACTTCAGGCTCCTTTCTCCCTGGGGAGCCGGCTTCTCCCTCTACTTATGCTCTCTCTTTCTGACAAACAAAAATCTTAAAAAAAAAAAAATAACATCACTTACATTATCATATAATGAACAAACTAGTAGACATTAAACTCCATGAAAAGTGTTTATTTCTATTTTCATTAACCACAGTATTTCCAGCATGTAGTATATAGTAAGTTTTTAATAATTCTATGTTCAGTGAATGAATAAATATTTTCCATTCTTATTTATACTTGCATTTGTTTCTGGACATTATATATTGATCTCTTCATTTGTTTCTTCTGGCTCCCGTTCCATACTATTTACTGTTTCATTACAGATGTATGCAGCCATTTTAAAATGTAGATTCAAGTACTCTCCCTATTCTCATTTTTTCAAAAAAATGTCCTATTTTCCATAAGTAATTCCACTAATCTTAAGTGGACGACCTAGAATGTCGTAGCTGTAGCCCACTAATCTCAGAATGTCCCTGTAACAGGACCTCACTACTCCCATGGAGCCTTATTCTTCAGAGCCCACAGAGTGCCCTACATGCTCGCACTTTAATACCCAAAACCCAACACATACTACTCTTCAAAATGACCTTGAGCAAGAGACCTTGTCATGTACTCTAAGATAGCCCAAGAGCCCTTGTGTTGCCTTCCTCTCAAACCTAGGTCTGTGAAAAAGCTCTAAGCTAATGGTCACATCGGATGCACCCTGACCTCTGTGAAACAAACTCCTTACAGAGAAGGCTTTCCTATCCCACCAAGGAGCGCATTTTTGCCTCCTGAGAGCTCCTAACAGAACACCTAACCTGCAGGAGTGCTGAACTATTTCTTGAATGAAAATGAAAATGCTGGCTGAGAAAAAAAGGACCTCCTCACTGGGGACCTCCTTTTACTGGATTGGAAGACCATGAGGACAAGGTCACTGAATGACTGGGGCTTTGTTAGCTGGGGAATTTCAGAAGAAAAGCAAGATGCTCCTATGAAACCTGGAAAACAAAGCACCTCAGGGAGAAGAAATCCTCCCTTACCTTGGACATGGCTTTAAGAATTTAAGAATTTATGACAGCTCCTCTGTCCTCCTACTTCACAGTCCTCACTGGAAGGGCAGTGTCTGGAAAAATAAGGCTGGAGAGGGAGAAAGAAACCATGAACGGCACTATCAAGGAAGTATTCGTCCCCCCTTCTCACGGGAAAGCTGTCCATCAGTGCAATCACTGAAATTATCCAAGGCTTCGTGGTAATGAGTCCAACTGGAGTCCAGGTCTGACTTTTCCGTCTTCCCACCAGATAATGATGGTAAAAGAGAATATGTAACCACCCTTATTACAAAACGAGATAAAGCTACAAACCATCCCTCAGAGAAAGCGTCTTTACACAGAGTAGGCATCCGAGGGGACATGCAGTCTGGAGGACAGTGGACCAAAGAGCCAGAACAGTCTGCGTGTGGTCCTGATTGATGACATGCTGCACCTGGAAACCAATCCCTTAACTTTTCTGAGCGATTTCCTCAGGAAGAGATGAGGGAGGGGACTGTGCACTAACGGTCACTGAAACTCCTAATCGAGCTGTCTTCCACTAGACCTCGCCACCTTGGAGAGTAAGGCAACGATCTCAAAAGCAGCATAATACTGAGACCCACCAGGTCCGGGCATCAGAACACCTGCCCTGGGATATCCGGTGGACCACTCACTAGTTCTGCAACCTCCGTCACCAAGTAATCCCTCCAAACCTCAGTTTCCTCCTGGGTGAAACGGCGCCTACCTCCTATCACTTGTTGGGAGGATCCTGAGATGATCCACACGAAGCACAGCGCTTGGCACATCCTTCGTGCTCAGGAAATATCAGTCATCTCTGTTCATAAGTAGCACACAGTAGGTCTCCCCTATGAACATACACAGACGAGTCTAGGAGGGGAAGGGAAAGATCTTCCTTCTGTGCCTCCTGTGCTGCCCTCCAGACCTGCAGTGGGGGCTCCCCTCTCCTCCCCTCTTCTTTCTACTCGAGTGTCCACTTCATCTCAGTCCCTCTCAGGCTCTCCTGCCCGGCACCGTCTCCCCAAACCTGGGCCACACTGGCCTCCCCAAGCAGCCGCCCCGCCCCCACCGAAGCCACCCGGTCCTCGGGCGCGCGGCTCTCCCGGCAGCCTGGCACCCGTGCCCTCTCGGTGGGTCGCACTGTCACGCCGACGGCTGGCCCGGCAGCCTGGCACCCGTGCCCTCCCGGTGGGTCGCACTGTCACGCCGACGGCTGGCCCGGCAGCCTGGCACCCGTGCCCTCCCGGTGGGTCGCACTGTCACACCAACATTAGGTCCCACAACCCCACGCTGTCTCACATGACCAGCCACACGGCCGCACACTCACCGTCACTGTCATGGTCACACGTTCGCACAGTCACACACACGGGCACGCACACGGCGACACGGTGTCGCACACGGTCACAGGCCCCCTCGCCCAGCCCGCCCCCGGCGTCCTCACCGCCTCCTCCCCGCGGGTCGGCACCTCCCTCCGCGCCGGCGGCCGCCGGGAGCCCAGCGCCCCGCGGGCCGGGGCGGGGCCTCGCGCTCGGCCGCACCGGCGGGCTCACAAAGGGGCCGCGGCGCTCGGGCGGGCAGCGGAGCCGGCCGCAGGGGCCGCCGGGAAATGGAGTCCGGGCCGGGCGCGGCGCGGGGCATCCTGGGACCGCCCTCCGTGGGCGCGCGCCCGGCCGGCGGTTCGCGCTCCTGCCTGCGAATCGTGTGACGCGCTCTCCGAGCCCCGGACCTCCCAACCCAGAGCCAGGACCGGCTCAGCCCTGCTCGGCCGACCGAGGCCCGCCCAGGCCCGTACGGGCCGGTTCGGAGTGCGCAGGCGCAGCGAGCCCGGGCCCCGAAGGCACCCAAGCCGGGGTACGCGCGGGGGGCGCGCGGTGCGCACGCGCAGGGGGGCGGGGCCGCGGGAAGGGAGCCGGCCGCCCTGGGTGGTCCGGCCGCGCGCGCTGCAGGGGGCTCCCCGGGGGGCGAGTGCGGGGGGCGCCCAGAGCCCCGCTTGCCGGGGTTTCCTGCCCTTCGTTCCTTTTCGTCTTTCGCTCTTTCTTCTGTCGCATTAGCCACTTATTGAGCACCGACTGTGTGCCAGGCACTGTTTTAGGCGCCGGGGACGCACCTGAGCCCGCCGAGAAGAACCCCCGCCCTCGTGTGGCTGACATGCTAATGCGGGAGAAATTCAACAGAAAAGAAAGAAAGAAAAAAAAACCTCAATAGAAAAGATACCTACCGGGAAATGATACGGGTTATAAAGGAAAACAGCAGTTTAGAGATCATTCTTTCCATTCTACCTACCCTCTGGCTCCTCTACTGCAGCCTAGGTCTTTGAAAATATTTCATTAGCTCCTGTTCATGCCCCCCAACCGTTCCGAACAAAAAGCAGATGAGATGAGAATTTTTATATTAAGGAAATTTCAAAAATGCAAATACATTCTCAAGAGATTAATTGAGACGGTAATAGTCGTGAAACGTTGAAGGCAAACAGTATGGCTGCGAGTAGAAGTATGATAACGGTACATCTATCGGTTTGAAAACTATACAACTTATTAAAATTGTGTGATGAAGCAATATCCCAAAATACTGTTGGGTTGTGTATTTTTTACAGGAGGAACAAAGCTGTTACAATTGCACTAAGACGGCAATATTGGAAAACCGTTCCTGTGTAAAATGTAAAAGGAACACAATCAATGAAAATTATAGTTAGTTTTGTGTTTGGGTATTGAAATTCTGATTATCTTCCCCCTTGCTTTTTCAGACCACACAGACAAACCTTATGTTAAGACCTATCAACAAACTTTCAGGTTTTTGCAGCCTTTTCCACATTTCACGAATGTATAGAGATTGGGTATCTTTTTTTTTTTTTTAAGATTTATTTATTAGAGAGAGAGAGATCACAAGTAGGCAGAGAGGCAGGCAGAGAGAGAGGAGGAAGCAGGCTCCCCGCTGAGCAGAGAGCCCAGATGCGGGGCTGGATCCCAAGACCCTGAGATCATGACCTGAGCCGAAGGCAGAGGCTTTAACCCGCTGAGCCACCCAGGCACCCCGAGATGGGGTATCTTTACCCTGAAAATTTGTGGTAACATTTTTCATTTCAGCCATTATCTCTTAAGTTTCTTTTGTTGGCAGAACCCTCTATGAAACTTGGCGGTAGTCACTAAACGAATCAAATTTACTTTGATATATATAAGAAATAACATTTTTCAATTTCGAATTGATAATCAACAGATGTCTGCCCAGCAACTAAGTTTAATGTCATAATCTAATTACATAATCTTCTGCAGTATAAATAAACATAGAATCCTCAGAGACAGAAGGACTCATTTATTTTGCCTTCAGTTGTCACAATAAAGATGCAATCCATTTATCTTTTTCATTGGTTAGTACTGGAGCAAATTTAAATCTGTAGTCTATTTTAATTTTTTAAGAAGCAGGAGGTTAAAGTTCTTTTTTTTTTTTTTTTTTCTTTTTTGGCTATGAATGTCTAATGGCTCCAGCACTATTGGTTGGAAAGGCTAGCCTTCCTCCATTAAATTGTTTTTGTACCTTGGTCAAAAATCAGTTCAGGGGCGCTTGAATGGCTTAGTCAGTTAAATGACCCATTCTTGATTTCAGCTCAGGTCATGATCTCAGGGTTGTGAGATGGAGCCCCAGGCCTGCTTAAGATTTTCTCTCCCTCTCCCTATTCCTCTGCCCCTCCTCCCCTGGTTTCTCTCTCTCTCTCTCTCTCTCTCAGAAAAAAAAAGAAAGGAACAAAGGGAGGGAGGGAGGAAAGGAGGAGAGAGGAAAGGAAGGAAGGGAGGGAGGGAGAAAGAAAAAAGAAAAGAAAAAAGAAAGAAAGAAAAAATAAGTTCAAAGAGGGGATCAGGAAGGAGACAAACTATAAGAGACTCCTAAACTCATGAAACAAACCGAGGGTGGCTGGGGGGTAGGGGCGAGTAGGGATAGGGTGGCTAGGTTATGGACATTGAGGAGGGTATGTGCTATGGTAAGTGCTGTGAAATGTGTAAACCTGAGGATCCACAGACATGTACCCTGGGGCAAATAATACATTATGCTTTAATTAAAAAAAATAAAATAAGTTCAGGTATCTACCAAGGACTTGTATCCAGAATATGTAAAGAACACTTACAACTGACTAACACAAACACAAATAACAATTTAAAAATGGACAAAGGATTTGAATAGACATTTCTCCAAAGAAGATACACAAATGCTCCATAAGCACATGAAAAGGTGCTCAGGGGTCCCTGGGTGGCTCAGTGGGTTAAAGCCTCTGCCTTCGGCTCAGGTCATGATCTCAGGGTCCTGGGATCGAGCCCCACATCGGGCTCTGCTCAGCGGGGAGCTTCCTCCCCCCCCCCCCCCGCCTGCCTCTCTGCCTACTTGTAATCTCTCTCTCTGTCAAATAAAAAAATAAAAAAGGTGCTCAACATGCATTGCTCTTGAGAAATACAAATCAAAACCACAATGGCATACCACTTAACACCCACTAGATGGCTAGAATCAAAGTTAGATAACAAGCGCTGGTAAGGATGGGGAGAAATTTAACTCTCATAATGTTGATGATGGGAATTAAAATGATGCAGCTACTTTGGAAAACATTCTAGAAGTTCCGCAAAAAGTTAAGCATAGAGTTACCATATGATCCCAGCAATTTCAGTCCAATGTATATACTTAAGAAAAATGAAAACTTACATACATGCAAAAGTTAGTACAGAACTGTTCATAGCAACGTTATTCATAGTAGGCAGAGTGTAAACAACCCAAGTGCCCATTATTATTCGGCCATAACAAGCGATAAAAGTAAAAATGCCAATATACATGCTACATGGATGAACCTTGAAAACATTACACGATATGAGAGAAACCAATCACAAAGGACTATATATTGTACGAGTCTATTTATAGGAAATAGCTAGAATATGCAAATTCATTGAGACAGAAAGCATTTTAGTGGTTGCTTAGAGCTGATGGGAGGAGATAAAGAATGACCACTAATGGATACAAGATTTCTTTTTGTGGTAACAAAAATACTTTATAGTTAGACTGTGATGAATTACACAACCCTATGAATATGATTAAAAAAACATTAAATTGTACACTTTGAATAGGCAAATTGCGTGGTGTGTGAATGATATCTCAATACAATTGTTAAAAATTGTTAAACATTGTTAAAATTGTTTAAAGTTAGCTGAGGGGCGCCTGGGTGGCTCAGTCAGTTAAACGTCCCATTCTTGATTTCAGCTCTGGTCATGATCTCGGTTGTGGGATCAAGCCCCCTGCATGGGTCTTCGCACCGGACATGGAGCCTGTTTAGGATTCTCTCTCTCTCACAAGTCTGGTTAAAACATACGCACAGTGCAGGGCGCTGGGGGCTCAGTCGGTTGAGCGTCCGACTCTTGATTTCAGCTCAGGTCATGATCTCAGGGTCAGGAGACTGAGCCTTGCATCAGGCTCTACGTTTAGCAGGGAGTCTGCATGGGATCCTTTCCCTCTGCCCCTCCCCCTGCTCCTCTCTCTAATAAATAAATAAATCTTAAAAAAAAAAAAAATACACGCAGTTCTCTGAAGTAAGGTTACGGAATCCTAGAGTGAATAGGGGGAGAGGGAGAGAGAATTTTAAGCAGGCTCCATGCCCAGCTCAACCAACTGAGCCACCCACGTGCCCCTACTCATTCTTTTAAAATAGCCATGACAATTAATTATTTATCGATTGGGAGGAAAATTTTTAATGAATCTTCAAAGTACAAATATTACAGATAACATTGATTCATCACACTTTACAGCATAACAAATTGCAAACAGACTGAAGTACGTGCATTTTTAAATATCCACATAAAGTTCTATAGGAAAATAAAGAACATTTATAATTTAGGGCAGGAAAACAACTTCCGAGCAAAATGAAAGGTAGAGAGAATGAATGAAAAACATTGATTGGCCTCAGTACATAACAATATAAGCTAGCTACATGATACAAGTATTTCCTAACTTAAGATCCTAGCCCAGGGCGCCTGGGTGGCTCAGTTGGTTAAGCAACTGCCTTCAGCTCAGGTCATGATCCTGGAGTCCCGGGATCGAGTCCCGCATCAGACTCCCTGCTTGGTGGGGAGTTTGCTTCTCCCTCTGACCTCTCCCCTCTCATGCTCTCTCTCTCTCATTCTCTCTCTCTCTCTCTCTCTCTGTCTCTCAAATAAATAAATGAAATCTTAAAAAAAAAAAAAAAAAGATTCTAGCCCAGACACTGCCCCTAAAATGATACTCAATATTTCCACTCGTGTGTCCCACAGACATTTCCATCTATCATATTCCTAACCACTCATTCTTACCTCCAAAGATGTTCTCCTCTCAGATCTTCCTATCTTCGTTAATGACATTTGTTCTTCCGTTATTCTGCTCGGAATTCCCTCACGTTATCTTTCACTACTCCTCTTTCTCTTGCTATTTCACCCAATAAATCGGCCAATCCTGTTACTCCACCATTAAAATATATACAAAATCCAGGGGTGCCTGGGGCGCTCAGTCAGTTAAGTGTCTGCCTTTGGTTCAGGTCACGATCCCAGGGTCCTGGGATGGAGCCTCAGCTCGGGCTCCCTGCTCAACAGGGAGCCTGCTTCCCCCTCCCGCTCCTCCCCTGCTCTCTCGCTCTCTCTCTTTCAGATGAATAAATAAAATCTTTAAAAAAATAATAAAATATATACAAAATCCAACCCCTTTTCACCTCCTCCTCTGGTGCCATTCTGTTCCCAGATTAGGCCTGAGGTGGACATTCAGCAGAAGAGGGAGACAGTGGGCCTGGAGCCACAGTCACTTATGGGAAATGTAGTCCTGACCCCACAAGTCAGGAAAAGCAGAGAAGGCAGCTCAGTTTATCTACCTGAGATTGGAGTCCAGTCTGGCCATACTGGCTGGCTCCTGACCCGCCCTTGCTTGGGGACCTGGGCCTCCATGCCTGCAGCATGTTATGGCTTCGTGGCCCAGCTCAAATGTGTTCCCAGTTAGGTGATCCGTCTGCCTAATGCTGGGAGACCCTGGGAGGCCTAGCCGGCCCGCCCACCCTGTATCCCTGAATTAGATCCTGGAACAGAAAAAGGACAGTAGATAAAAACTATAAAAATCACATAGAAATAAAGTATGGACATTAGTTAGTAATGTATCAATTTTGGCTCATTAGTTACAACAAAAGCACCCTACTACCATAAGATGTTAATAGTAGGGGAAATTAGGTACAGGGTATTTGGGAATTCTGTACTATCTTCGCAGTTTTTCTGTAAATCAAAAACTCCAAAAAAAAAAAAAAAAAGCCTGAACTTTCTCATTAAAGTCTTACCATTTCCTTTCAAAAATGCGTTTTTACATTTTCTGTTTGTTTGGCCCATGGGCCTGGAAGCAGCGATGCCCATAGAAATGAGCATAAACCAAGCCCAGGCCTTGGTTTCTAAACACCATTCCCTAATAAAAGAAATCGAAGCTTCTTGGAGAAGTGTGTGATTCTAGGACCAGAACAGGGGAAGTACACGATGAGTATGGGGTATCTTCCTGTGCCTTAAAAATAGGCAATGCTCAAAACACAGGGAGGAGCCCCTGCTTTGAACGATGAGAGCGTAATCGCGCTAAACCTGCCATCCCACTCTAGACGCAAAGCTAGATAATGTGCAAGATGTGCAGGAAACGAGTTTTTTCAGGTATTGACGAGCAGGGCAAGACTTCGATCCCCGATTGAACGGCAATCAATGAGATCCTATCATTGCAGTGGCTTTGTGTCCGAGGACCGGCCACGTGCCGCGGAGTAAAGAGGAGGAAGCAAGGCCGAGCACCGATGTGCTAAGTTGACACAAACCAGCAGTTCTGGGGAACGGGAGCGACTGGCATTTGTGAGGCGGAGTGAGGAAGAAGGGTTGGTGTTTCCCCGAAACAAGACGTCGGTGCCCGTGGGTGGAGGAAGTGCCCCCCGTGCCCTCTGAGCTGTGGAGGAGCCAGTGCGGTGGCACCTCTGAGAAAGTTATTCCGAGACAGACACTGGCTTCAGGATACCACCGAGGCCACGCGCGGATGCGCACCCGAGGCGCAGACCCGCCCGGGGACCCCGAGACTGCAACGCGCGGCCCCGAGCGCTAGGCGCCACCACCCGCGGGCACGCCCACCCCGAAACATCGCGAGATCCGGCCTGGAGGCTCAGCCGTGCCTTTGCGCCTGGAGACTACGTTTCCCAGAAGACACTGCGGCGAGAGCCCACTCGCGAGGCAGGGTCGGCGGTGCTTTGTGCGCCTGCGCCGTCTTCCGGCCCCAGGCGGCGGGTCCGCTGATACCGAGGAGGAAACGCAGCCGGGGCTGCGGGGAGCGCGGCCAGGGTGGCACTTGAACCCGAGGAGGCGGCAGGTGAGGGGCTCTGGAGCTTGCCAGGTGCACCGGGGGCCGCGCGGGAGCGGGCGCCACGGCCGGGCGAATCTCGGGCCTGGGAAGAACGGGAACGTCTCGCTCCAGCGTCAGTCTGCAGCTTTCCGGGCTCTGGACTACATTTCCCGTCGGCCTCCGCGGCGCGCGCTGGCCGCGAGCGCCCCCTTCCCGCGTCCAGGCTCATAGCCCCGGTCTATGGACCCCTTAAGTGGATGGGAAGGGGTCCCCGACTCCCAGAAATACAGTGTCTTTAAAAATTTTTTTTTAATTTTTTTTAAAATTTGGGACAAAGTCTTGTTTCATAAGATTCTCAAACAGTTGCAAAGACCTCAAAATATTTAGCACTGCTCGTTCAGAAGCAGAGACTTAAATTTGAGAACATTTTAGATGATCTCGTACTTTTACAAGTTGTGTCCAACAATGGGGAAATGGTTGAGGAAACCATGGGCCACTCATGTGATAAAATATGATAAAGCTATTACAGATAATGCTCAGGCAGTGATCATAATAAGAAAAAATTTCTGTTAGAGGTTAAGGAACGGTCAATTACTTCAGTTACATATTTCTTAGGATTAAACGTTTGTACCATGCCAGGCATTGTCCTGCGTTCCTTTATAGAATACTGCTCTTTTATTTTTATTTTTTCTTAATTTTTTTTTTTTTTAAGATTTTATTTATTTATTTGACAGAGAGAGAGCGAGCACAAGTAGGCAGAGAGGCAGGCAGAGAGAGAGGGGGGAAGCAGGCTCCCCGCTGAGCAGAGAGCCCGATGCCGGGCTCGATCCCAGGACCCTGAGATCATGACCTGAGCCGAAGGCAGAGGCTTTAACCCACTGAGCCACCCAGGCGCCCCTAGAATACTGCTCTTTTAATGATGAACTCACAAAGTGCTTAAATGACATCGTTCTTACTACTCGGATTTGTTTTTTTTTCCAGTTCTTTTTTTAAGCCCGTCTGCCAGCAGGTGGGCGGTTTGACTGCTTTTGCAGAATGTTCTTATGTTGTGTAAAGAGATCATAAAAGGACCACTTGCGAATATCTTTTTTTGTCAGTTAATGTTGCCCCACATCATTTTCGATCGGTGTTTGGTGTTCCGTCGTGTGACTCTGCCAATAGTGTGATTCAACCACTTGCCTACTTGTGGACTTTTGTGTACTAATTTTTGTTCTATTTTTCAGTAAATTTTGTGCACACAGCTTGGCTCACTGTTCATCTCTGTGCAGGAGCACATGTACGTGATGGTAATGGGGCCATCTAATTTGCCCATTGCAACCACACCCCTCTGTTGACTCAAGGCAGGGTCCACAAAGTGGTGTCCACCAGCCCGTAGGTAGGGCTGTAAGGTTCCTTGTGAATTTGGGAGTCGGGTAAGGAGCCAGGGCGGTGTTACATCGGGGGCATGAGAGAGTTAAATGGTCTGTTTCTGGGAAGGCTTCACTGTGGGCCGGGCTGATGCCGATCAGGCAGACTGTGCTCCCTGGCCTGAGGACAGCCTTTCTTGTCCTTAGGACCCCATGTGGTCTTAGTCACTGGACCGGGACTGAGCATCCCCATCACAGATCTGCATCAGTCACAAGGTGGAATTCTCTGGATATTTAGGGGAAGTGGGAGAGAAAGGGCCACTAGTTCCCTGTCTCGTTGCGACAGCTAAAGCTATATTTCCTAGAGTTGGGTAAAGGCCACAGTGTTCCAACTCTAGTTTTTGTGGGGAGTGGGGGATAAAAAGGTGGGGACTTGTAACCATGGCATTCTGGGGGCTGTAAGGCAAGCTTGGCTTCTCATGTTTGCTCTTTCCTCCCCCAGCTCTGCCATCTCAGGACTCTGCCCTTCCCCAAGAGAGGAACCAGGAGGAGGACCCATCAGCCCATGAAATTCTTAAAGTCATGTCCCTTGTGAGTTTTAAAATCATGTAAATATTTGGTTTGTTTATCTCGAAGCCTCCCACCTGGGTTTCATCCAAGAATCCCGTTCTCAGAGGTTCCCGTTTTAGGGACTAAAAAGACCAGGCAGCTAGTCCCCTCTCCCACCACCCCCTCCACTCTGACCAGTGCCCGCGGGTTCATTCCGTATAGCATTCCGTATCTCCTGATGGTGTGGTATTCGGCCAGGAGGCTAGATAGAGCAGCAATCCATTTCCTTATATAAAATGAAAACCAAGGTTGGAAGAAATGGGGATGAATACTTCTGAGGGATATGACATGGAGAAGCATGGGGACAGGTCTTGCTTGGTCTCCCGATCTCCTGCTTTGGGAGAGATTGGGGATTGGGTTGAGGCTTAGCTGTGTATCTCTGGGAGATTAGATGCCAGGTTTAAGGTCAGATTTGCGGTCAAACAGCATTTGAACGTGGCTCATTCTATAGCAGCTTTTTCAGCTTGAGAGCGAGAGGGGTGCAGGGGTGAGGGCATTGTGAGGCAACCCACCAGATGGATGAATTTTTCAGAATCCAGATAGGCAGAGCTTGGAAGAGCCTTCAGAGGTCTGATCCAACCTCTGCATCCAAAATAAGAGGGTGGTTGAGTCATTTCGTCACTTGATAGAAAATCGTACAGCTAATAAGAGTAATCTTCACTTAAGATTTTTCTCATAAGGAAGAATGCTTTGGTATGTTTTGATATAACGATGAACCTATGTCTTCAACTGATTTTCAGTGTATATGAAAATCCTCTTTTCTAAGCTAGAAAACATTTCTTTAATAAAACGTTTGAGGGTGAGTCTATAAAAAATTGTCGTTTTCTTTTTTTCTTCTTCTTCCTTTTTTTTTTTTTTTTAGATTTTATTTATTTATTTGACATAGAGAGTGAGAGAGCACATAAGCAGGGGGAGCAGCAGAGGGAGAGGGAGAAGCAGGCTCCCCACTGAGCAGGGAGCCTGACATGGGGCTCGATCCCAGGACCCTGGGATCATGACCCGAGCGGAAGGCGGTCGTCCAACCAACTGAGCCACCCAAGCGCCCCTACTGTTTTCTTTTGTTGTTGTTATTGTACAAAAGTAGAAATTACAGGTCTCTCGTTGAGGATTTATTACATGCCAAGGGCAGAGTAGGTGACGTGCTTCCTACACTGTTGTCACAAGTGGGGAAACTCCACTTGGCTGCATTTTAATTCTCCTCCCAGATCTCTGTCCAGAGCTTGGGTTTGTAGTAAAAAGGAACGCTCGAGAACATTTCAGCGACACTGTTTTACTCATACCCGCCCTCTCTGGTCACCTGCTCACACCGGAGGCCCCGGCCCCCAGCCTTCTTTTTCCCCAGAACGCCCCTACTCCTGCAAAGACCTCCTCCGTCTCCTCTCATCCCACCGAGAAGCATTTCCTTGAAATGTGCCAAAAACGCCCCTGCGTGTCGTTTCAGGAGTCAGACCCGTTCAGGGACGTGGCCGTCGTCTTCTCCCAAGAAGAATGGGAACGGCTGGCGCCCGCTCAGAGGGATTTGTACAGAGACGTGATGCTGGAGACCTATAGCAACCTGGTCTCGCTGGGTAAGGTGGCCCGGCGCGCCAGTTTGTGGGGTACCCTTGGCGATCGGTTCCCTGTCCATATCCGGGTACGTTTGGAGTGGTCAGAGAGCGGCTCCCTGGGCTGCCGCGCATCCTGCCCCACCCTCGGGTGACCGTCCCATCTCCCTCTGGGCTCTCCTGCTCGCTGACCAGGTCCTGGATCGGGGTTCCGGGGCCCCACACTGTAGCCGGGCGGCATGTTTTTTGCCTCGTGCAGGTCTTGCCGGCTGCAAACCTGATGTGATCTCCTTCCTGGAGCAAGGCAAGGAGCCCTGCGTGGCGGAGGAAGCGGCAGGAAGAGGCCCGGGCGCAGGTGAGTGAGGCCTGTGGGGGACGAGAGGGGCCGCCGCACGCGACCGTCTGGTGGCCGGACGAGCAGAGAGGACCTTCGAGGGAGAGCATTTTCCTTGCGAGATGCCGGGCTCAGTGGTCAGGTCCCTGTTCATCGTCTTTTGTAGCTTGTCGGCAGTGTTTCACAAAAGCGGTTGTTCCTTTCTTCCCGAAACGTCGCTGGGTATTTGGGTCATCACTACCGCCTCATTAAGCCATCTTTAGCCTCCTTCGAGGGGATTTTCTCACTTTCTTTAAATGTTCAATCTCCCCCTCTGCCCCCGGGCTCTGACTTGGGTTTCTTCTTTCCTGTTTCTTTTCATTCCCTAGGACCTTCTCCGATACTGTGCTTTATTTTTTTTCTTTTTCTTTCTTTCTTTCTTTCTTTCTTTTTTTTTTTTTTAAAGAATTTTATCTATTCGAGAGACAGAGAGACAGCATGAGAGGGTGGAGGGTCAGAGGCAGAAGCCGTCTCCCTGCTGAGCAAGGACCCCCCCGCCGCCCAAAGCGGAACTCCATCCCGGAACTCCAGGATCGTGACCTGAGCCGAAGGCAGTCGCTTAACCAACTGAGCCACCCAGGGGCCCCATTACTGTGCTTTAAATACTATTTGTACTCTTGGCCGTTGTAATTTAAATTAATTACAATTAAGTGCATTAAAAAAGATCAGTACCTCAGTTGCCCTTGCCACAGTTCAGAAGGTCAGTAGCCGCCTGTGCCTCGTGCCTGCGGTGTTGGACCATGTAGCCACAGACCGTTTCCATCCTCTTCAGCTGCCTTCTCATCATACCTACTTAGTGTTCACTGGGGACTTTGACCCGAGCATCAAGTCCAGAAAGGAATTCTTGATCCTCCCTAACAATTTGCTCTTCCCTCTTTCTTCCACACCCTAGTAATAGGGTACTCGATTTTTCTACTTGCTCAAGTCAAAAACTCTTAAAGCATTCTTGGCTTTTCTTTCTCAGCCTGTCAGCAAATCCTGTTGGCTGTACCTCGAAATGTGTC
>CM052888.1:48047388-48126435 GCA_028534135.1 Potos flavus
GGGGGCGGAGTCTCCCCCGATGGAGAACCAGAGTGCCCGTGTGATGACACGAGACCACAAATGTGTTGTTGGTTGAGAAACACTTTGCACCCCATACATCGTACCGTAAGAGGGTTCCAGGTGGGGAGCTAGGAACGAAACATTCCAGACTTGGCACGTTCGTCCATACTGAGGTGCTAGTCGGGCCCTGGGAGTGAGCGAAGTGGAGTGCGGAGTGAGCATCAGGAGAGAAGATACCGGGGCGCCCAGGGGGCTCAGTCGGTTAAGCGTCGGCCTTCAGCTCAGGTCGTGATCCGAGAGTCCTGGGATCGAGTCCCATGTCCGGCTCCTTGTTCAGCGGGGAGCCTGCTTCTCCCCCTGCCTCTGCCTGCCGCTTCCCCTGCTTGTGCGATCTCTCTCTCTGTGTCTCTTGCAAATAAATAAAAATCTTTTTTTTTTTTTTTAAAGATTTTATCTATTTATTTGACAGAGAGGAGAGAGATCACAATAGGCAGAGAGGCAGGCAGAGAGAGAGGGGGAAGCAGGCTCCCCGCTGAGCAGAGAGCCCGATGTGGGGCTCGATCCCAGGACCCTGAGATCATGACCTGAGCCGAAGGCAGAGGCTTTAACCCACTGAGCCACCCAGGCGTCCTTATGTTGCTATTTATGATCCCTGTGGAGTTGATCCTTAGTGCAAGAAAGCAGTTCCCATTATTTTCCAGGTGGTTATCCATTTATTCAAACAGCATTTGTTAACTAATTTTATCTTTCCGCCACTAACCTATATAGCCACGGTTATCTACTCTGTACCTCTGGATCTGTTTTTGGACTTTTCGGTTCGGTCTCATTCATCTCTTCATCTAACTTTGTGTCCAATAGTGTACAGTTTTAATTTTTGAAGGTTTTAAATATCTGGTAGACTAGTTCCTCCTTATTCTTACTTTTCAGAATTTTCTTGGCTATCCTCCTTTGTTTTCCCATCTGAACTTTCAAATTAGAACATCTGGTTTTAAAAAAATCATGTCATTATTCTTACTTGAGATCACAGTAAATTTACAGATTGAGGAGAAAACTTGCCTTTTTATTGATTTTTATCTCTTTAAGAACATGCTAATTTATGTTCCCTTCATTTATGACCACCTCCTCGTGGTTTTAAAGTTTTATTTATATGGATCATGTACATTGCTTATTATGTTTATTGCTAGGTATTATATATTTATTGCTGTTACTGGAAATGGGGCCCTTTCATCAACCCAACTGGGTTTTTTTTATATATGGCAAAAACCATTCACATCTTCAGATTAATTTTGTAGTTAACCCAACTTACTGAATTTTCTCATTATTTATAACAGTTTTTCATATAATATTCTTGAGCTTTCCAAGTAGTTAGTCGTATCGTCTACAAATGATAATCTTTTTGCATTTTTTTTTTTAAAGATTTTATTTATTTGTCAGAGAGAGAGATCACAAGCAGGCAGAGGGGCAGGCAGAGGGAGAGGGGGAAGCAGGCTCCCCGCCAAGCAGAGAGCCCGATGCGGGGCTGGATCCCAGGACCCTGAGACCATGACCTGAGCTGAAGGCAGCTGCTTAACCAACTGAGCCACCCAGGCGTCCCAATCTTTTTGCATTTTTATAGCTCTTGGGTATTTTTTCATTTTGCTTGACTAGACGACTGATTATGTAGTTCCCCCAGTACAACATTAATGGGGGTAGTTTACATCCTAATCTTGTTCTTTTTTTTTTTTAAATATTTTATTTATTTATTTGACACAGAGAGAGAGATCACAAGTAGGCAGAGAGGCAGGCAGAGAGAGAGGGGGAAGCAGGCTCCCCGCTGAGCAGAGAGCCCGATGCGGGACTTGATCCCAGGACCCTGAGATCACTACCTGAGCCGAAGGCAGAGGCTTTAACCCACTGAGCCACCGAGGCGCCCCCCAATCTTGTTCTTGACCCTAATAAGAATGTTTTTTGTGTCTTCTCATTAAGCATAATACCATGTTTAAGAATGAAATAGATTTTATTTGGTTAAAGAAGCATCCACCTTTTCATATTAAGTTTTCTTTTTTAAATCTATGAAGTCTGAATTATATGAATAGATTTCCTAATACTGAACTCCTCTAATTCTGAATACTGAATCTAAACATTCAGATGTTGCATTTCTTGAGTCCCTTGTGGTAATTTATATTTTTTCTGGAAAATTATCTTTTTAATTTTTTAAAAAATGACTGTAAAATACACATAACAAAATTCATCTTTTTAACCATTTTAAAGTGAATAGTACAGGGGCACCTGGGTGGCTCAGTCGGTGGAGCGTCTGACTCTTGATTTCGTCTGAGGATGTGATCTCGGGGTGGTGAGATCGAGCCCTGCGTCGGTCTCTACGCTCGGCGCAGAGTTCGCTTGAGATTCTCTCTCTCCCTCTCCCTTTGGCCCTCCCCCACTCGTGCTCTCTAAATAAATAAACGAAATCTTTAAAAATAAATAAGATAAATTGAATAGTACGTTGGCGTTTAGTACATTCACAGTGTTGCGCGATATCACCATTATCTAGTTTCAGAATATGTTTATCACCCTGTGGTTTTCACCCCTGTTTTCCTGGCACGCTGCTCTTAAAACCCTTGGGGTCTCTGAAATAATAAGTATCTTCTTGTATCTGATGCGATGACCCTGGTTGGGGGCACCTGGATAGCTTCAGGATGGGGGCTGGTTGAGAGCGAAACCAATTTTGTGATTAGAGAGTTGGAACTCTCAGCCCTATTCCCCAAACTCTCTAGAGGGACTGGAGGTTGACTGAATCACCAAAGGGCAATGATTTAATCAATCCTGCCTATGTAATGGAGCTTCCATTTTTAAAAAAGTCCCTAAAGTACAGTGTCTGGAGAGCTTCTGGGTTGGCAAATGTGTGGCGGTGCTCTTCCTGGAGAGGGTGTAGGATCGCCACACCCCTCCCCCTATGCCTTGTCCTCTGCCTTTCTTTCATCTGACTGAGTCTGCGTTACAGCCTTTGTAGTAACCTGGTAATCTAGTAAGTAAACCGTTTTCCTCCATTCTGTAAGCCGTTCTATCCAATGATGGAACCCCAGGAGGGGTTGCAGGAATCTCCAGTTTATTGGGGTGGGGGGTGAAGGGAGCAGAGGTGGCCCGCGACCTGTGCGCTCAACCTGTGGGGTCCGATGCTATCTGCAGAAAGACAGTATGAAAACTGACTTAAATCTGTAGGACACCCTGTTGGTAGCCACTGGAGTTGGAGAACTGCTTGGTGACACATTTTGTCACCAGAAGCATCAGAAGGGAGGTATGGATAGTAGAGTCGTGTTCCCGAACACACCCCAGAGAGAACCCCCCATTGCCCTCTCCCCCCAGCCCCGGGCAACCTGTAATCTGCTTTCGGTCTCTGTGGAATTGCTTCTTATGGACATTTCACATAAATGGGATCCTATAATATGTGGCCTTTTGAGTCTGGCTTCTTTCGCTTAGCATGATGTCCTTAGGGTTAATCCGTATTGTAACATGTGACAGGATTTCCTTGCATTTTAATGCACACCATTTTTTTTCTCCATTCATCTGTCAATGCACGTTTAGGTGGCTTCCACCTCTTGGCCACTGTGAATAATGTTGCAGTAAACATGGGTGTTCGGGTGTCTCTTTCAGATTCTTTCAATTCTTTGGGATATATACTCAGAAGTAGAATTGCTATATCATATGGTAATTCTGTATTTAGATTTTTTAGAACTCTCCATACTGTTTTTTTTTTTTTTTTTTTTAAGATTTTATTTATTTATTTGACAGAGAGAGAGATCACAAGTAGGCAGAGAGGCAGGCAGAGAGAGAGAGGGGGAAGCAGGTTCCCTGCTGAGCAGAGAGCACGATGCGGGGCTCGATCTCAGGACCCCGAGATCATGACCTGAGCCGAAGGCAGAGGCTTTAACCCACTGAGCCACCCAGGTGTCCCCATACTGTTTTTTTTTTTTAAAGTTATTTCTTTCGTAGTAATCTACACCCAACATGGGGCTCAAGCTCATGACCTTGAGATCAAGAGTTGCATGCCCTTCCAAATGAGCCTCCCAGGTGCCCCTCCGTACTGTATAGTGATGGCACCATTTTACATTCCCACCATCAGGGCACAATGGTTCCAGTTTCTCCAGATCCTCGACACCTGTTACCTTCTATTTTGTTTTGTTTCGTTTTGGTAGCGACCATCCTAATGGCTTTGTAGCCTTATCTCATTATAGTTTTGATTTGCATTTCTCTAATGATTAGTGACGTTGAGCATGTTTTCATATGCTTCTTGGCCATTCGTATACCTCCTTTGGAGAAATGTCTATTCAAGTCCTTTGCCAATTTTTGGATAGGGTAGTTTTTTCTTGTTGAATTGTAGGAGTCTTTTTTTTATTTTATTTATTTATTTGACAGGGAGAGAGAGATCACACGTAGGCAGAGAGGCAGGCAGAAAGAGAGGGGGAAGCAGGCTCCCTGCTGAGCAGAGAGCCTGATGCGGGGCTCGATCCCAGGACCTTGAGATCATGACCTGAGCTGAAGGCAGAGGCTTTAACCCACTGAGCCACCCAGGTGCCCCAGGAGTTTTTTATATATACTGCATAGTAACCTATTGTCAAATACATGATTTAGAAATATTTTCTCCTCTTCCAAAGGTATATTTTTTTTTTCACTTTTTCGGCCGTTTCCTTTGATGCAGGAAAGTTTTTAAGCTTGAGGTAGTCTCATTTGTCTATTTTTGCTTTTGTTACTTGGCCTTTAGTGCCATATCCAAGAAATCATTGCCAAATGCAATGTCATGACATTGCACATTCCCCCTGTGCTTTCTTCTAGGAACTTAACATTTTTAGGTCTTACATTTAGGTCTTTAATCCATTTTGAGTTAATTTTTGTATGTGGTGTAAGGTAAGGGTCCTCCTTCCTTCTTGTGCATGTGGATATCCAATTTCTTCAAAACCATTTGTGAAAGAGACTTTCTTTCCTCATTGTGTTGTCTTGGCACCCTAGCAAAGATTATTTGACCATACGCATGGGGGTTTATTTCTGGGCTCTCTATTCTGTTCCATTTATGTCTGCCTTTATGCTGGTACCACACTGTTTTGATTACTGTGGCTTCGTAGTATGTTTTGAAATCAGGAAGTGTGAGACCTCCAACTTTGTTCTTTTTCAAGATTATTTTGGCTGTTGGGATCCCTTCAGGTTCATACGAGGAAACTAAAATATCTTGATGCTATGACTCTATGTAAGATTTTAGACATATTTCTTCGGTTCTCCAAAACAGTGACTATGAATGCTAAACAATGACCTTTAAAGTACTCTGCCAGTCCCTGTCAGGAAAACATTAATACAGAAGAGACCTCGCTATTCCTGTTGCTATTTTGCAACTTTATAGGGAGCTGAACAGAAGCCAGAAGTCGGAAAATTATGACCGTCAGTACTCTCTTTGGATGCTTACAACACAGTGTAGAATTAGGGATGGCTTAATTGAGATGAGTGTAAAAGGGCTCATATAATAAACACCACCACCCTCTGCCATAAATGAACACGACTGTGTCAGGTGTCTGTGATAGAAAAGTGGAAAAAGTGGTAGTCTGGAGAGAGGGGTGTGTTTAGTGGCCTGTCCTTGGAGGCAGCCAAGGTTTTTTCCACATTGCCCAAAAAGCAAGTAATGTGCCTTACTTTAATTCCTGCAACCAAATTTCCATTGGGGTATCGTTAAATGTTCCCAAACTCGTCTTCTCTTTCTACCAGGCAGAGCAAGAAGCAGGCTCCCCGCTGAGCAGGGAGCCTGATGCGGGACTTGATCCCAGGACCCTGGGATCATGAGCTGAGCCGAAGGCAGACGCGTAACTGCCTGAGCCCCCCGGGCGCCCCTGGCTACTCAGCTTTATAAGCACATTCGAAAGCACCCATTTGCTTTCCCTATAGTCCCTTGCATTCAGCTCTAACCAATTCTTTAGTAGCCAAATGGGATTGGTTGCTGTGATTACAATAAAACAGGCCACTTTGCAACTGAAATCATGTAATAGGGTAAAATCAGGATCAAATACACCATTCGACTTTTCCTTGCATTTTGAATAGGCAGCAGAGAATGCTGCTCTGAAGAAACCACCGCGTTAGGTTGGGGCCTAATCCTCTAAACAAGGAACAGGGCCCCTCTCTTTCCAAGGTCCCATTTAGGCAATGAACAGGTTCCAGAGAGACTGGTTCAGTAGACCACTAGGTCTAAGCCACGGTATTCAGTTGAATTTCAGAGATAGAAAGCATCGCAGCAGAAAACTACAGCTGGGTTATTGTAACTTCCAGCGGAGGGGTGAGGCCGGCCGCCCTGTCCCACCACTTCCCCTGGCAAGCGGATGCACCGCCGTGTACCTCTGGCCGGGCGAAGACCCAGCCACCCTTCCCCATCGTGTTTTAAAATCCGCTTTATTGAGGTAGAATTCATAGTCAATAAAATACATGCATCTTAAGTACAATATATTTTTTTTAAAGATTTTTTATTTTATTTATTTGTCAGAGAGAGAGAGAGAGAGCACAAGCAGGCAGAGTGGCAGAGGCAGAGGGAGCACCAGACTCCCCGCTGAGCAGGGAGCCCGATGCGGGACTCGATCCCAGGACCCTGGGATCATGACCTGAGCCGAAGGCAGACGCTTAACGACTGAGCCACCCAGGCACCCCGAAACATTCATTTTTTAAAAACATGGTTTAGAGGTGATTCTGATCCACACTAACATTTTGGAACTACTCTTACAACCTCCCTCGAACCACTTCATCTCAATTTATGGTATTTCCTCTCTGTTCTACTTATCCATTTTCTAATTGCCTAGCCACATTCAAGAGCTTATAGGTATAATCATGGGTTTAAGTTTTCTGGTTTTCACTATAGAAGTTCCTTTTTCTGGAAAAGGAAGGAAACCAGCTACTTGCATTTTTGTTTTTGTTTTTTGTTTTGTTTTTTCAGTCTTGGAGTCCCGGTGTGATGCCCAGGTATCCTCTCCGGAGGAGCAAATTTATGAAATACAGTCGCCACAGTGGGAGATAATGGAAAGCCTTACAAGTTACGGTCTTGAGTGCTCGAGGTTCCGAGAGGATTGGGAATGCAGGAGCCAGTTCGACCGCCAACCGGGAAATGCAGATGGGCATCTGAGTCAAATGGTCATCAATCACGAAGAAATATCCACTTTAAACCAACAAGCATCATTTCCTTTTTATCAGAAAATTGATCCTGGAGAAAAACCCTATGACTATAATGAATGTAGAAAAGACTTCTGGCAGGAGGACTTCCTTCTTAATCATCAAGGAATTCATGCGAATGAGAAACCCTATAAATGTAAGGAGTGTGGCAAGGCCTTTAAATATGGCTCGCGACTAATTCAGCATGAGAATATTCATTCCGGCAAGAAACCCTATGAATGTGACGAATGTGGCAAGGCCTTCAATTCCGGTTCAAATTTCATACAACATCAGAGAGTTCATACCGGTGAGAAACCTTATGAATGTAAGGATTGTGCAAAGGCCTTTAGCCGAAGCTCACAGCTGATCGAACACCAGCGAATTCATACTGGTGAGAAACCCTATCAATGTAAGGAATGTGGCAAGGCCTTCAACAGGATCTCACATCTGAAAGTACATTATAGAATCCACACCGGTGAAAAACCCTATGCGTGCAAGGAGTGCGGGAAGACCTTTAGTCATCGGTCTCAGCTGATTCAACATCAGACTATTCATACGGGCAAGAAGCTCTATGAATGCAAGGAATGTGGGAAGGCCTTTAATCAAGGCTCAACTCTTATCAGGCATCAGAGAATCCATACCGGCGAGAAACCCTATGAATGCAAGGCATGTGGGAAGGCCTTTCGGGTGAGCTCACAACTTAAGCAACATCAGAGAATTCACACTGGAGAGAAACCCTACCCATGCAGGGTGTGCGGCAGGGCTTTCAAACGGATCTCACATCTCACTGTGCATTATAGAATTCATACGGGGGAGAAGCCATATGAATGCAAGGCATGTGGGAAGGCCTTCGGCCATTGCTCCCAGCTGATACAGCATCAGGCGATTCATACTGAGGGAAAGTCCTGCGAATATGAGGAACGTGGGGGGACTTCACATCGCGATTCAGCTACTGTTCGGCATCAGAGAATGCATAATAAAGAAACCCAAGTGAATATAATAAATGTAGAAAAGCCTTCCATCACCACTTATCCTTTATTAATCATCAGAGAGTTTATGTTAGCAAGCAACCGTATCAGTGGAAGTAACGGGGAGAGCCCATTAGCTTAGGCTAGTCCCAACTTACTCCTTATATTTGGGAGAAACATTGAAGAATGTAATGCAAATGGGGATGCCTTCATTCAAGTTGTCCTTTATCCTGAGTCATAAGATTGATAATGAAAAAATTTATGCATATAAATTGTTTAGGCCATGATTATTAAAGAAGCAAGGAAAGGTTGGAAAAAATTTTGTCCCTAACATATTACAGGATACCTTTTTTTTTTTCAGAATCACATTTTTTAACCACACTGTAATAATTTTTTTTTTTTTAAAGATTTCATTCGTTTATTTGCGAGAGAGAGAGAGAATGAGAGCATGAGAGGGGAAGGTCAGAGGGAGAAGCTGACCCCCGCTGAGCAGGAAGCCCGATGCGGGACTCGATCCCGGGACTCCAGGATCATGACCTGAGCCGAAGGCAATCGCTCAAACAACTGAGCCACCCAGGCGCCCACACTGTAATCATTTTAACAACAACCAAACGTTGTTGTTTGTTTGTTTTTTAAGGTTTTATTTATTCATTTGTCAGAGAGAGAGCACAAGCAGGGGAAGCAGCAGGCTCCTCGCTGAGCAGGGAGCCCGATGTGGGACTCGATTCCAAGACCCTGGGATCACGACCTGAGCCGAAGGCAGATGCTTAACCAACTGAGCCACTGAGGTGTCCCAACAACAGCCAAAAGTTTTAATTTTCTTAGCAATTAAAAAGACAAAAACCCAGCCAAATTACTCTTGGGTTCAACTTTCTTTTTTTTTTTTTTTTTAAAGTAGGCACTACACCCAATGCGGGCCTCAAACTCATGACCCTGAGATCAAGAGTCACATGCTCTACTGAGTAAGCAAGCCAGATATCCCATTACTCTTGGGTTAAAAGAAATAAATCATGCAAATTATCATCCATGGTAATGAAAAGAACTACAATTGAGAGATTTACATTCCAGGAGTTGTAGGATGTGGCCAGAGTTACTCCGAAGAATTTGTATGGCTTTGAAATGCATGCAAAGCCTGAAAACCCGAAAGATTGTCCTCAAATATATTAAATGTACGATTCCAGAAGCCAGAAAAGACAATACCAAACACTGAGGCGATGAAAAAACAAATTGGTACAAAATAAAAATAGAAAATAATAAAATTAGAAAGTGGTTATCTTAACAATCATCTCAGTTTTTATTTCTTCCTGACCCAGAATAAACAGTATTAAGATATACATATATCTTAATAAATATGTTTATTGAGAATAAAGAAGTATTAAGATAATACTTCTCAATTTCCGTGTTGTTTTAGATTATCTTTCATCACTTCTGTCACAAACAAAAGGGGCTAGTTGCCTACGTAGCAGCCGTACCCCATTCCCCTTCCTACTGGCAGCATCCGTGTCTTGCCTTACACTCGGAAGATAGCAGATGCTAACTTTCCAGCCTCTTCTGCAGCTCAGGATGGCTTGTATGTTCCAGGCTAAGGCCAGTATGTTCCAGGGATCTGTAGGGGCTTCTGGGAAAGATTTTCCTCACTCGGAAGAGACATGTCTATTAGGAAGACTCCCTCTCCTCTCATCTGCTTTTAAACATTCTATGAGAACGTAATGCTGTTGTAGCTGTGTTGGAACCAAAAGGAGAAAACCAAGGACCTCAGAGAAGTGGACCCAGAGCTACCAGGCCAATTCTGGAACTGTCTCTGTGAAGTCTTGTTAAGTAAAAAAAATAAATAAATAATAAACCTTTATTGCCGAAATTACTTTTAGTTGGATATTTTGTAAACGTGTAGCCAAAACCATCCTAAATTGTGTAACTTCAAATTTTATTTTACTATGATTGGTAAATGTGGCCTGAAAATAGCTACTTTTTTGAATTTGACATTTCTGTTGGGGGCTAAATATAGGATGGATTTTTGTATATATTCTGTAACATTGAAAAAGAATATATATTCTACTTTTCTTGGGTATAAGATTCTGTTTAAGCCAGTGGATTACAATGATAAAATTCTCCAGGTTCTTATATAATTTGGTGCACTGGATTAGAATTTCCTAAAATGAATTTTTTAGACCAAAATCTTGAGTTTTCAGAGATTTTTACTTTTTATTTTTATTTCTATTTATTTATTTAAAAGATTTTATTTATTTGACAGAGAGAGACACAGTGGGAGAGGGAACACAAGCAGGGGGAGTGGGAGAGGGGGAAGCAGGCTCCCCGCTGAGCAGGGAGCCCGATGCAGGGCTCGATCCCAGGACCCCGGGATCATGACCTGAGCCGAAGGCAGACACTTAACGACTGAGCCACCCAGGCACCCCAGAGTTTTACTTTTTAATTTATGTTGCTTGATTTTTAAAGACCTACAACTTAACCCCTATTGATGAATCATACCTTTTATCATTATGTAATATCCTACTTTGCCAAGTGTAGGGGTCGACAAACCAAATCTGGCCTGCTGCCTGTTTTATAAAAAAAGCTTTATTGGAACACAGCCATGCTCATTTATCTACACATCGTCTACTGGCTTTGCGCTACAACAGCAGAGCTGAGTGCTTGCAACAAAGACTATAATCACGAAGTCTATATTGACTGGCCCTTTCAATAAAAAGTTTCCCAACCCCAGCCTAGTGAGATCCTTTTGACATTTTATTTCCATATGGGTAACACTACTAATAATGATTCGTCTTTTGTTTACCTGGTATATTTTTGCTCATCCCTTTATTTTCAACCCCTGTCATTTCGGTTATTTCTTAAAACTGAAAAAACAACTGATTTTTAAAAATTCAAAGTATGTGGTTTTTTTTGTATAAAATTCACATTTTGGCATAAGTCAACTTCATCTCTTTCATTTTACATTGTATGTCCTATTTGTGTTATTTTGGTCTTTTCCTTTCCTTACGTTAGCTGATTATTTCCCCTTTTGCTAAGTTGGAACGTTCCAGTGTGCTTAGGGTAGTGGTTATCTCCCATTCTTTTTCTTTCTTTTTCTTTCTTTCTTTCTTTCCTTTTTTTTCCTTTTCTTTCTCTTTCTTTCTCTCTCTTTTCTTTCTTTCTCTCTTTCTTTCTTTTCTTTCTTTTTTAGATTATTTGAGAGAGAGCATGAGAGGGGAGAGGGTCAGAGGGAGAAGCAGACTCACCGCCGAGCAGGGAGCCCGATGCGGGGCTTGATCCCAGGACCCTGAGATCATGACCTGAGTGGACAGCAGACGCATAACCTACTGAGCCACCCAGGTGTCCCAAGAATTAAAATTATAATCATGCAGGGCAAGTAACATGGGGCGGGCAGAATTTGGGAGCGGGGTACATGTTCGAAGTCTGTCCAAAATGCTCAGTATTTTCACGAACACTGAAAGGCTGGCACAAGATGAGAGGGGGAGAATTGCAACCTGTCCTTCTGGGAGGTAAGCCTGACTGCTCACGTTTTCTCTTCCCTCCTTGGTTCTGCCTTCTCAGGACTCACCGTTCCGCAGGAGAGGAACCCAGAGGAGGACTCAGTGGTCTTTGCTGCCCTGAAAGCCATGGCCTAGGTGAGTCATGCTTTCTTTCTCCTTCCTCAAACTGTGCTCATTTCATATGAATATAGGAAAATCTTTTGGGATTTCCTGCCTAAGTTTCTCCCCATGCACAAAAGGATCAAATAACCCTAAGCTCTCGCTAAGCATCCCTCTCTCTGACCCGGGTTCATGTGTTCACATCTCCTGTGGACTCAGTTTTGTGGGAGCCTCGATGGACCAGAAATGCATTGCTTCAGTGAAACATAAAAGACTCCTATGTGAAATATGATTTAATGGACTAATCAGTGTTTAAAGGAACCACACCTAATAATGCTTTAATGGTAATCGGCAGACCAGGGTCTCCCATTAGACAGGATGGGCAGTGGTGGTGGTTGGTCTTTGCTGTGGTCTGAATATGTTCTTCCAATTCACGTGTGATGGTATTTGGAGGTGGGTCCTTTACTAAGTGACTAAGTCAGGATGAATGGGATTAATGTCCCTATAACAGAGTCTCTGGAGAGATCCCTTACCCTCTTCCACCATGTGAGGATGGAATGTGAAGCTGGCCATCTGCAGCCTGTGACCTTCACCAGAGCCCAGTCCTGCCTTCACCTTGATCTTGGATTTCCAGCCTCCAGAACTGTGAAAAACAAACTTCTGCGGTCAACAAGCCGCCCCAACTGGGGTCCTTTGTTAGAGCATCCGGGACAGATGAAGATAGGTCTCAGCTTCAGGAGGTAATGACAGTGCTTTTTTCAGACCTTTTGGATCGGGAGTGGCATTGGGAATTTGGTTATAGAGACATTGACCAGCAGTCCCTCCAGAAGGATGCCTGACCGGAGGTCTGATTCGATGTTGAGCCACGTGTGGGCAGTGGGCCCCACCTGTGTGAGCCCAGATTATCCCCCACGAGCATTCTGTTTCTCAGGAACAAGGAAGAAGCACGCATGTGGATGGGCTCAGACTAGCCAGTGTGTGTGAGGTGTTCAAAATCATAAATCAGCAGAGCGAGGAATGTCCCAAAACATACCGTGTTCAACCTCAAAGGCCCCCAAGTAAAAGAAAGGTTGAGTCGCTTAGCGCAATGTCATGGGAAAGTGTGCAGCCAATAAAAATAAATCTGTATTAAAGAAGTTGACCTATAACATTCAGACAGTGATGAACCTGACTCTTCAATATATTTTGAAATAATACACAACCTTCATAATTCCTAACGGACTCTATTATAACCATTTTGCAGTGATTCCATGAAAAAAATGTTTCTCTTGCTCGGGATTTCTCAAGCTCAGTGCTAATGGTATTTAAGGCTTATAAGTCTTAGCTGTGCTCTCTTACACATTGGTGAATGGTCAGCAGCATCTCTGGTCTCTACCCACTAGGTGCTGGCGGCATCCCCTCTCCCAGGGGTGCTGCCCAAAATGTCTGCAGGTGTCGCCAGCGGTCTTCTGGGGGTGCAGAATGGCCCCTGAGAACCATTTCTCATTTGAATTTGAATTTGAATTCAAATTCAAAATTCAAATTCAAATTCAAAATTCTCATTTGAATTTGAATTTCCTTGAAACATTATAAAACCATGCAAACCCTTAAAAAACATAACCGTGTTTCCATATTCACCGCCTAATTTCTGAACAGAAGGAATAAAGACAATTCAGACACATGAGGAAGTTGTCCATTGAACTTCTAGAGTTTAATTTATTGGGAAAGCATGGAACTTGAGTTCTTTTTGTTCTCTGAAGGATCTTTCGATGGACATATCTCCCTTTATGAAGGAAGTTGTGCTGCTCTCAATGGAAATGTCAAGTGCAGACCCTTCCCTTGACTTCCCACAGTTTCCTTACTGTGCTCGCCAGCCTCAGCTCTGCAATGTCCTTTTCCATCCTCCTATTTTTCTAGCCATAAATACTTACTTCAATGGCACACATTCTCAGTTTGTCGTTCCAAGGGTCAGGGATGTTTAGGGATGTGGCAATAGTCTTCTCAGGTTGAGGGGGGCAGGCCGGACCCTGCTCGGGTCGGTGCAGAGATGGAATGCTGGAGAACTTAAGCAACTTCATCTCGAGGTAAGATGTTAGTACCCCGGCAGGGTGTAACTCATCCACCGGAATATCTGATGCCTTTGGTGTGAATTTCTGAGGCCCCTCTCAAGACTCTGGTTGAGTTTCTGCTCTGCTCTCAACGAGACTGCACAGAATGGGGATGGATAGTTCTGTAGGATGACACCTAAAGAAACTTCTTCTCCGTTCCCAAGATGACTTCCTCCTCTTCTCTGGCCTTATTTCCTGGTAACCAGGAACCGGAAATGAGTTCTGAGACACCCCGTTTGGGACTCTGCTGTGTTTCTTCTTGGGTACGCAGGATTTTCCATTTCCAAGCCAAACGTGATCTCCTCACTGGAACGAGGGAAGGGACCCTGGTTGGCAGAAAGAGACGGGACGGGAAGCCCGTGCCAGGTGAGTGAAGGATGATTAGGAAGGGCGGTGGCACTGTAGGCAATGGCCCAGAAGGTCAACAGGACGGAGCCCCTTTGAGACGATGCCTGGAAAGGTCCCATCCGAGTCCCTGGTGTTCAGAGCAGAGCCTTCCTCTTAGCAGCGTGAGCTCCTGGAGGGGCCTCTCTTGTGCTCACACACACCGCTCGCCCAGCCTGTCTCCATTCCGAGGGGAAGGTGCTTTCCTTGAAGTACAACTTTACGCACCCGGGGAACGTTCTTTCTTCCCAGCTTCTCCCCCATTCTTTTTTTTAATAGTTGGGTCATTATCTCCATCTAAAACTATGTTTTCCAAAAATAGCTTATTTTGGTTACAGCCCAACAATTTTTTTTTCCTTTGACATGTTTTTCCAGATTCAGATTTTTTTTTTAAAGATTTTATTTATTTATTTGACAGAGAGAGAGATCACAAGTAGGCAGAGAGGCAGGCAGAGAGAGGGGGAAGCAGGCTCCCCGCTGAGCAGAGAGCCCGATGTGGGGCTCGATCCCAGGACCCTGAGATCATGACCTGAGCTGAAGGCAGAGGCTTTAACCCACTGAGCCACCCAGGCGCCCCCCAGATTCAGATTTTGTACATTCTTTCTTTCACCCTGTCCCTTTTTAGAGAGGGAGGGGAAGGGGCAGAGAGAGAGGAATCTTAAGCAGGCTCCATACGCAGTGTAGTGCCTGACACAGGGCTCGATCTCACGACCCTGAGATCATGACCTGAGCTGAAATCAAGAGTTGGATGTTTAACCAACTGAGCCACCCAACCAACCCACTCTTTTCCTTTTTTTTTTTTTTAATTATTGTTGGTATTATCATATACCTTATCTTTTTTAAAAAAAAGATTTTATTTATTTATTTGAGAGACGAGAGACAGAGCACGAGAAAGGAGAGGTCAGAGGGAGAAGCGGACTCCTCACTGAGCAGGGAGCCCGATGTGGGACTCGATCCTGGGATGCCAGGATCCTGACCTGAGCCGAAGGCAGTCACTTAACCAACGGAGCCACGCAGGGGCCCCTTTTCTTTTTTAGTAGACATTTTCTCATTTTCCATTTTGAGTAAGACTCTGCATTAACCTGGGCCCTAAAGTTGCTTCTGATTCCTCCTCAGATGTAGGATTACACCAGCCTACAATTTCTGCTGTCAAACATTTCTTAAGCATTTTTAAAAATTCTATATAATTAAATTTTTTGTAATTATTATCATACTCCCGCAAGAAATACATTAACTAGAGTAAGAGTACATTATTTGTGTGTGAGGTTTTTTTGTTTTTAGCCTTACAGTGCAGAGTCAAAATACTGTTTTCTAAATATACTTAAATTAGTTCTTTTCTCCCCACTCACTTCATTGGGGCTGCATTCATTTGTGATATAGGCAGGTTCATTCATCACTGTATTCTATTTTGGTTATTTATTTGGAGGCTGTGTGAAACATTACCGTTGTTGTTAAGAGTCAGAACTGTACAAAACATACTTGGAGAAGTATGACATCCCCCCTCATTCTTGCTACCTATTTTTTTAAAATTTATTTATTTTTATTTGAGAGAGAGAGAGGCAGAGGGAGATGGACGGAAGAGAATCCCAAGCAGACTCCCTGCTGAGTGCAGAGCCTGATGCAGGGCTTGAACTCACCACCCTGAGATCATGATCTGGGCTGAAACTAAGAGTCGGGTGCTTAACCGACTGAGCACCCAGATGCCCCCACTCTCCTCTTTTCAACCTCATCCCTACTCCCTCTGTAGTCTACCAATCTCATTATTTTTCATTCTTTTTCTTCCAGTATTTCTTGTGTACAAATGAGCAGATACATGTATATTTTCTTATATAGCATTTCTTACGGAAAGTGTCACACATTCTATATACACTATCGCGCTTAGCTCTTTTCACTCGAGAATATATCTTGGAAATTCCTTATAATTTTGTCGAGTTTTTTTTCTTTCTTGTATGCAGCTGCATAACACTGTGTGTAGATGTATCATAGTTTATTGAACCTCTCTCCTATATGTGGGTGTTTAGACTGTTTCCAGTATTTTAAAAATATGAGCATGCCGTAATGAATAGTCTTGTGCATATGTATTTTCAAGTTGTTGGAAGTATATCATCAGGGTAGGTTCCTAGATGTGGGATTTTGGGAGGCAAGACTCATGCTTTTTAACTCTCATACTAGGAAATTGCCTAAAAAGTATGCCCAAGGGCCATTTCGTTTTCTAGAGGATTTGTACCTTTGTTTGACTTACTGTTTGCTATTGATTAGGACCGAGACTCACACAGTTAGCTTGTTAACTTGGACATGGCTGGCCAGCAGAAAAAAATAACCCCAAATGCTATGATTTTCATACTCTGTATAGCATCAACCAGTTTTTGATGTATTAGCAAGCTCATTTCAGCATTTCTTTGTGTTTGTCTGTGTATTCATTTGTTGACTTCTCCTTCAAAGCAACTTTGCCATCATGCTGGTTCTTTATTAAGGAGTTAAATTATTCTGACAAACCTTATGGATGCAAGCAATATGGGAAGGCTTTCCATCCCTGTTCTGATCTTCCATAACATCATAGAATTCACACTGGGAAAGACCCTATGAATGTAAAGAATGTGGAAAGGACTTTAGTCCTATTTCACTCTTTACCCAACATCAGAGAATTCATACTGGTGAGACACCTTATGAATGTAAGGTTTGTAGGAAGGCCTTTACGCAGGGCTCACAACTTTTATCATCATCAGAGAATTCAGACTAGTGAGAATCCATATAAATGTAATGAAAACTTTTAGTTGGATTTCACAATTTAATGAATATATTAGCAACTATACTGCTGAGAACCCATATCGATGTACTGAATGTGGAAAAGCTTTTAGTCACTTAACACTAGTTATTCAATGTCAGAAAATTCATACTGGTGAAAAGCCCTATGTATGTAAGGAATGTGGCAAAGCCTTTAGTCAGTGTCCACAACTTATCCAACATCATTCTTTATGTATGTAGTAATGTGGGATGACTGTCAGATACTGTCATTTTCCGCAACCGTAAGGAATTCATGCTACAGAAAATTCCTATAAATAAGTGAAGGAAAGACTTCACTGGTTTTGTCCCTCATGGAACATCAGATAGTTAATAATTATGTATAAACTTTGTCCAATGTGGAAATGCTTACAGGTTCCACTCATGTTACATTTATCAGTGGATTCACATCATCACATTCATCACTAAAGGCCATATTAAAATGGTAATGTAGAAAAGTCCCCCCAATACCACCTATCAATTATTATTCATTGGAAAATTCATGCTGGCAAGCAACCATATAAGTGGAGATATTTTGGAAACCCATTACCTTAAGCTACATAAAAGGATGCATATGAGAAAGGAACCCTTTAAATGCCATATATGTGGGAATTTCTTTAGGCATAAGGCTCTTTTATTTATTTACTTTTGGAGATTCTATTTATTTGACAAAGAGCGAGAGAACATAAGCAGGGAGCCCAATGCAGGGCTCAATCCCAGGACTCCAGAGATCATGACCGAAGCAGAAGGCAGACACTTAACTGACTGAGCCACCCAGGTGCCCCTAATTGTGAATAATTATGTGTGAAAGAGATTTCTAATACATTAACATTTATTCCTTCCAAGTGTCATATTTTTATATTAACATACACTTTGACATGCTTACAAACAGTATACTGTATATAATTTAGTATTTTTCAGCATTTATCCAATATTGTAATGTTGGTATACAGTCCTTCCCTATAATTTCAGGTATTAATGTATATCATGGTATCTCATTGTGGTTTTAACCTGCATTTCCTTAATGACTAATGCTATTGATCATGTTCCTATGCACCCATCTGCCATTACTTAATCTTTAGTGAAGTATCTGCTCAAATCTGTTAACCCATTTATAAATTGGTTTGTCTGCCTTCTTTTGAGTGTTCTGTATATATTCCAGACAAAAGTACCTATTTGCATATGTGATATGTAAATAATTTTCTCTAGGCTGTTGTCTTTTCATTATCTTAGTTGTGGTTTTTGAGGGGTAGAAATTCTTAAATTTTTCTTTTTAATTTTTATTTTTTAAAGATTTTATTTATTTATTTGACACGGAGAGATCACAAGTAGGCAGAGAGGCAGGCAGAGGGAGAGGGGGAAGCAGGCTCCCTGCTGAGCAGAGAGCCTGATGCGGGGCTCGATCCCAGGACCCTGAGATCATGACCTGAGCCGAAGGCAGAGGCTTTAACCCACTGAGCCACCCAGGCGCCCCAGAAATTCTTATATTTTTAAAGTAGGCTCCGCACTAGGTGCGGAGCCTAACATGGGGCCTGAACCCATGACCTTGAGATCACGACCAGAGCTGAGATCAACAGTCACACATCTAGCTGAGCCACTCAGGCACCCCAGAAATTCTTAATTTTGATGAGGCTACATTTATCATTTTTATATTTTATGGTGAAATATCAAAGAAATCTTTGCCTAACCTAAGGTCACAAATACTTTTTCCTGAAAGTTTTATAGTTTTAGGTTTTACACTTAGCTCTATTTAGGAGTTAATTTTTGTACATGGTGCAAAGTTGGATGGATCAAAGTTGTTTTCATATACATATCCAGTCGTTTCAGCACCAGTTGAAAAAACACTTTTCTTTCTCTACTGAATTGATTTTTGCTTTTTTTCTCAAAATCAATTGACAATGTATGTACCAGTTTTTTTCTGGACTCTAGTCTGTCTCATTAAACTTTTTCTTTCTTTATGCCAGTATTTGTCTTGATTACTGTAGCTTTTGCATTTCCCTGTGAATGGTGGAATCAGCTTGTTGAATTCTATTTAAAAGCCTACAGGGATTTTGAATGAGATAGTGCCGAACACATAAATGAATTTTGATGAGAAGTGATGTCTTAAAATATTGAGATTTCCAATGCATGAACGTAACATAGCTATTTCTTCAATATTTCTCTCAACTGTATTTTGTAGTTCTTAGTGTACAGGTTATTTAAGTATATCATATTTTTGGTGCTATTATAAGTGGTATTTTAATTTCAATTTCTAATTTTTCAATGCTAGTATATAGAAATGTGACTGGTTTTTACGTATTGATCTTATAATGTACAACCTTGATAAACTCACTTAGCTCTAAAGTAACTTTCTGTACAATACATAGGACTTTCTCTTAAGAGCAGCTTACCTATATCACTAAAGGGCAATACTGTGCCATACTATTTGTTCATTACAATTGGGGCGCAGAAAAATATTTAATGATAAGGGAAATGTCCAAGATAAACAGGGTGATTAAAAAGAACTGAATACCTATCACAACTGTTTCTAGAATCCTACATAGGCATAATATGAACATACCCAGACTCTGCCGAATGCCACTTGTAATCACTTCTACTTTAGGCAATCTAAAGCAGATTACGTTTAGTGGATCTCTAGGAAGACATCAGGCTAATTCACTCTTTTTGCCAAAACGAAATGCAGTTCCCCTTTCCTTGAACCTGGGCTGGGCCTGCAGCTTGCTTTAATCAACAGAATGTGACAGAAGTGACGTCAGGGAACACCTGGGTGGCTCAGTGGGTTGAAGCCTCTGCCTTCGGCTCAGGTCATGATCTCAGGGTCCTGGGATCGAGCCCCACATCGGGCTCTCCGCTCAGCGGGGAGCCTGCTTCCCCCTCTCTCTCTGCTTGCCTATCTGCCTACTTGTGATCTCTCTCTCTCTCTGTCAAATAAATAAGTAAGATCTTTAAAAAATAAATAAATAACCTAAATGCACTTTCATCCTTTCCCAGAAATGTAGTCTTAACCTGTCAGGCAGGAACCTTCTGGTCACCACAACGGTAATCTGTCACATGGGTCCTCTATCCCCCAAGGGAAGAAGAGATGATCCACCTGATAAGACCTCCTCGCCCTTCCTCCAAGGGAAGACGACCTTGCCTGGAACAACCCTTTCTTTTCTCTTGCTAATAACTCTGCCAACCCACCCCGCTTCCTAGAAAATCCTCCCACATTGTCGCACTCCTGGGGGCTCCCTGTACTCGCCAGTTTGCTGCCAGATGCATGCATCAAATAAAGTCCACTAGATCTTCGGTTTACTCGGCTGAGTCCGGTCCTTCAGCAGCGCCTCCGACCCCGAAGCGGGCGTGCTCCCTCCTCTGCCTCCATCCGAGCCGGCAAGGACCAAGGCGTTGGGTTCCATCAGCAGCTGCTTATGGAGAACGCGGAGGCCCAGCTCACAGCGGGTCTTCCCTTCCAGCGCTCCGAGCTTCATGAACGCCTCCCACGGTGACTCACGGGGCTTTCGGTCACCTGTACCTGCGGGCACGGTCCCCCCCCCACGTGCGCCTCCACGGCCCATCCACCTGTACCTGCATCACAGAGAGTCCACCCTCGGGAAGTTTTTCCAGGTGTTGAACGTGGAACGAGCAGATCTGAGCCCCGGCCGCCCGGCCCCAGCCTCACGCCCGTCCCGGCAACGCGCAGCGCGCTGAAAACCACCGCCAAGGAAGGAGAGGACGCCAAGCGCCTGACCAAGGTCGTCCAGGTTCCCGCCGACCGGAAGTGCCGCTCACCGCCCGGCCCCGCCCACGTGCCGCGGTGGCTTCTGGGCGTCCTCCCAGCCGCGGTGTGCGCATGCGTGCCTCCGCCGCCGTGGTCCCGGCGTTCTGAACCCAGCGCGGGCCTGGCCCGCCAGTGACCGAGCTTCAGTGTTGAGGGGCGAATGTAGAACCGGGAATGCCTGGGTTGGTAAACGAGCCAGAAGCCCTTATCCGAAGAAGCGTGGTCTCCTCTCCCTGTGTCTCGGGACTGGCACGAGTGTGGGGAAGGTTTCGCGGGTGAGAACGCGCATGCGTACTGGCGTCAGCGGCGGCAGGCCCTCAGCTCTGTCTCCGGTGTGTGCTTTGGGAGGGAACGCGAGCGCGAGTGTCGGAACACGCATGCGTGCGGCCATGCGCGCGCGGGAGCGGGGCGGGAGGGGGTGTTGCTGCGCAGGCGCACGGAGTCCCACGCCGCCGCTCTCCGGGGTGGCCGAGGCGTTCGGCGGCGGCAGGTAGGGGCTACCGCGCGGTGTGGGGCAGGCGCTCCGGGGGAGCGTCCGGGGGCGCGGGGGCGGGTGGTTGCTGCGGCCGTGGGACCGGGGGTCAGCGCGGCCGTGTGGACGGCCTCCGTGTGGCCCTGGAGCTGCCAGGGTGGGCGTTGCACGGACTGCCCTGGGAGCTGCGGAGAGGCCGTGCGACCTCGGCTCCCGGTTGGTCCCCCCGAGCTCCGGCTTGCTCCGGGGTGCCCCGGGACGCTGCTTCTGCAACAAGCGGTAGTGTCGCGACGGGTAAACGCCTGCAGTGGGGTCCGGCCCCAAATAAGCAGGGGCCTGGCTGGAGAGCAATGGTGGTTTTTTTGTTTTGTTTTTTGTTTTGTTGTTTTGTTTTTCAGGAATAGCCAATACTCGCAATTAGGGATGTGCAAGCTAGTGCAAAATCACAGGCAAGTCCAGAGAACAAAAGTGAGGAAGGGAAACGAAAGAGAAGAACACTCTTGTGTACAGGAAAGGGGAGAGTGGGGAAAATGTCCACGGGAATACACTGGGAGCCCGGAGAGCCCGGAGCGTGGTGGCTTGCCATGGGCTGGGCTGTTCCTGGGGGAGGGGAAACCTTCCCCCCACGTGCTGGGATAGGACAGGAGTCCCTCTTTACCTGTTAGGGCTGCCATGGACCAGGAGAGGTGGGACATGAGAACTCCTCCCGCTGGCTTCCCTCTATGTTAGTGAGGTTTCCTTTTCTTACTTTGCACGCTAAAATAGCTGAAAACTGTTTTACCGAGTTCTCAAAATTCTTTCATTAGCAAGATCACAAGGTCACGTGGTAAGATGCGTGTTCCTTAGGCTTGGTTCAGAAAATCCCGCAGAAGAATAATGAGCTTGGGAAAAGTACCATTACCCTACAGGGCCACTTTCTCCTCAATATATTATTTGCCCCACTCGAGGATTTTTTTTTTTCTTTTTTTCTTTTTTTCCCAGCCCAGAAACTCTCCAGCAGTTCATACTCTTACCTGATGTCTGGCTTTACTGGTGGGCTGTGGGTAGGCAGGCCTGTTGGCATTTATGCCTAAAGTGTCCAGTGCCCTTCTTGAGCATTCTTTATACCTTCAGAAAAGTTTGTTCAACAAATCAAGTTGATACCTTACCTATTAATTGGAAATACTGCATGTACTTAATTTCTGTAAGGAGGGTTGCTGTGAGAAACTTTTTTATATATGGCTGAATCACTTTTTCATACGTGTCCTTTTTACTTTGATGGTTCCTCTTCTCTTAAAAATAGAGGATAGGAGCAAAGGACGAAAAGGTGTGACGACAAGAGGTGGGAAAGAATTGAAATGGTCAAACAGAAGACAAGATGAAAACGGCTTTATCCCAGTGACCTTGAAGTTATTTCTTTGCAGCGTAAGTTCAGCGAGGCCAGGCGGGAGTGGTTCCACAGCTGAGGTTCCCACCACATCTGGCGGACTCTAGGGATTGTACCTTTTCATTACCTCATGGTGTTTGGTTGAAAGTTTATATTCCTCCTGTGTCCTGGAATGACTAGGCCGCCACGGGATTGAATTTGATACTGGAAGCAGCATTGCGTGAAGGATTTTGATAAACTGGGCCTATACTTAGGTGGGGGAGCCGGGATGGTGGGGAGTCTGGAAATGATGTCTCATGAGAAGGGGTAGAAAAATCTATGTGTGTTTGCCTGGAGAGGAGAGAGTTGCGGAGATACGTGGCAGTATGTCTCTGGTAAAAAGGAATTTAAGTTGCTGTTTTCTTCTGTGAGCTCTAGAAATAGAACAAGGTAGAAATAATAGAGTACCAAATTCTGAATAAAATACTTTTTTTACGGGTGTCTGGGTGGCTTCATCAGTTAATTGTCTGCCTTTGGCTCAGGTCATGATCTCAGGGTCCTGGGATGGAGCCCCGAGTCAGGCTCCCTGCTCAGCGGGGGGTTAGTTTCTCCCTCTGCCCCTCCCCCTGCTCATGCTTGTGCTCTCTTGAACTCTCAAATAAATAAAATCTTAAAAAAAATACTTTTTTAAATTAATTAAGATTTTAAAATCAAAGTATAGTTGACATACAGTGTTATATTATGATTAAACAGTTCCGTATGTCTGTAATATTCACTACAATAAGTATAGTTACCATCTGTTCATCATGCAAAGTCATTACAGTATTAGTAACTGTATTCCCTATGCTGTACTTTTCATAGCTGACTAAAGTACTTTTAACAAATGGCAATCACAAAATTGAATAAGCTTCCCAATAAGGTTATTACATGGTTTATTATGATGATGATTGCTTTGCGTTTTGACATATCTTCAAATTTTAAAAATTGAAAAAAAAAATTTAAAAATTGGTACAAGAAAAATATAAAGAATTCCCCTATCCTCTTATTCCAATTCCTCAAATGCTAACCTTTTACTACCTTCCCTTTATCCATATATTTCTCTCTATATATGTTATTTTTTAAACTATTTGAAAGTAAGTTGTTGATGTGATACTCCTTAACCTAAATACTTTGATGTGAATTTCTTACGTAACTACAGTGAAGTTATCAAAATCAGTTAATTCACACTGATGTAGGGGTGCCTGGATGGCTCATTTGGTAAAGTGTGTGCCTTCAGCTCAGGTCGTGATCTCAGTGTCCTGGGATCGAGCCCCACATCAGGCTCCCTGCACGCTAGGGAGCCTGCTTTTCCCTCTGCCCCCTCCCCGCTTCCTGCGTGCACGCTCTCTCTCAAATAAATAAAATCTTAAAAAAAAATTCACAGCGATATAATTCTGTCATTTAATCCTAGGTTGGTTATCCTTGTGATGTCTTTTATAGCAAAAGAAAATTGAGTGTCATACATTGCATTAAAGTGTCATGTCTCTTTAGTTTCCTTTAGTCTGACTGACATTTCCTCAGTCTTTGTATTTCATGACATCCCTCTTTTAAAAATGTTATTATGATGGGGCACTGGATGGCTCTGTCGGTTGGGTGTCCAACTCTTAATTTTGGCTCAAGTCATGATCTTGGGGTTGCGGAATCAAGCCCTGCATCAGGCTCTGCACTCAGCATGGAGTCTGCTTCATCCTCTCTCTCTGCTTCTCCTCCCCCTTTCTCATATTCTCTCTCTCTCTCTCTCAAATAAATAAAAATGTTATTATGAAATAATTTTGAACTTAGAGAAAAGTTGCAAAAATGGTACAAAACTCCCACAATCCCTTTACCCAGCTGCACCTGAAGTTAACATCTTGCATAGCCATCATGAACGCATGAAACTAATGTTGATAAAAAACTATTCATTCATCTATCGACTTTATTCTAATGTGGCCAGTTTCCCCACTCCTGTACTTTTTTTTTGTTCTAGGATCCAATCCACATTACATTTAGTCGGCATGTCTCCCAAGTCTCCAATCGATGACAGTGCCTTAAATCTTCTTTGTCCTTCATGACCTTGACACTTTCTGGAGTCTAGGCCAGTTATTTTATAGGAGGACCTTCAACTTCAGTAGGTCTGATGTTTTCTCATGATTAGATTGAGGTTATTCATTTTGGAAATGAATACCACAGAAGTCATGTGCCCTCCTAAGTACATCATATCTATCAGGCAGTACGTGATGTCAACTGGGGATGCTTACTTTGATAACGTGATTCAGTTACTATTTTAGTCCCTGTAATTAACAAGCATCTTGAGAGGAAGTACTCATAATCACTTGTTTTGCTCAAGCTGTCCCTGGTTTTGCTATTGGGAGCACCCTCTATTTGGTTCCAGTGTGTTTTAGACATGTCCCATTATTTTATGAGCACGTCCTTACTTTCTAGCCCCACGAGATGATACAGGGACATTTTGTACTTTCCCTGATGTAGCCTTGGAGTCTCTATTTCTCCATGGCATCCTGGGGTTTGTTTTATTCCCTTCCCTACCCTTCCCTTCTTGTTCCTTCATTCCTAGAGACTGGTACTTAGAAACCAAGGGGTGGGCTCAGTAGGAGCTGAGTGTTCTTATGACTGCTTGGATGTTATTGTTTCTAGCTCCGATTGGGGGACAGACAGGATATCCTGTCCTAATGTATACATTCATATGCACATCTTTTTTTTTTTTTTTTTTTTTTTTTTTGGAGATTCGCTGTCTGATCTTATTTATCTGTTACTCTTAGAAAGTCTCATTACTGACGGGACTTAGAGGTCATGTACTTTTTTCTTAGTGGTAGAAGCTGTCAAGAGGACAGCCTCTGCCTCTTGGCAGTTCATTCCTGGTGTCTTTCTTTGGCCGCTTTCATTCTCTTGGCCAAAAGTGTAGCATATTCTGCAATGTCTTCCTTTTTTTCTTTGTGTGCTGCTTCTTCCGAGCCACACACCAACATTTGTGTTGCAGGACACATGGAGTAACAAGATGATGAATCTTGGGTGCTTTGGTTCTAGGTTTCTTACCTTCTTTGTTGAGGGGCTTTCTCACAACATACTGGTGAACGTCCTCCTTAGAGAGATCAAAAAGTTTGCAGATTCTACTAGCTCTTTGAGGCCTCAGGTGATGAGGGATGGTAATATCAGTGAGTCCAGGACTCTCTCTTCTTTCTAGTGACTGAGTTGAGAACACCCTTATTGACATCCACAGTGCAACCCTGAACAGATTGGTACTTTCTTTCTCCGGTCCTCCTTGTCTGTAACGGGAATGGCCCTTACTCAGATGGCCAGTGGATACGGCCACGGGTCAAGGCCCCCTGCTTCATGGAGAAGCCTTGTTTGTCATTCCCAACAGAGATTTGGATCACATAACCCTTCCATTCTTCACCCAGAGCCTCAGCAGCAACTTCTGTGACCATGCACTTTTCATAAAAGGTGTGACGTGTGCGCTCATCATCCGCTTCGGTGGGACTCTGGCAGACCCAGCCAGTGGCTGGGAAAGAGCGTTCGGCTCCATCCCGAAGCAGCCAACCACCCACCCGTCTGTTTTTACATCTCGGTTACATTGATTAAAGCCAGTGCATTCACTGATAACTCCAATTATAGTCCATCACCACGAAGTTCCTTCTGTAGTTCTACTTTCCTGTATTTAAAACCCTGTTCTGCGATAGGAGGAAACCTGACTCCCAGGAACTACAATATATTATTTGCTCAGCCCCAGCCTTGCACAGAGTATCAGGATTGCTAACACACAAGTTACCTGGGGAGGATGGGAGCCTTCTTTCTGTCTTTAGCTGAGGATAGACAGGCCAAATGCAGAGTTCATCGGGCTCCCTGCTAGCGGGAAGCCTACTTCTCCCTCTCCCACTCCTCCTGCGTGCGTTCCCGCTCCTGCTGTCTCTCTCTGTCAAATAAATAAAATCTTAAAAAAAAAAATTCTCTAACCTTGGCTCCTACTTTGCCAAGGTGTTTAAGAACATTTTGTAATTCCTTTTATTAAACAGTAAATTCCTTGGGCTATACTCTCTTAGAAAACCCCCACTCTTGGCCAGAATTAAAGACTGAATATGTTTGTTCACAGTATAGCTCTTGGATGGTTACGTTTATCCAATTATTCAGAGGACAGAATGAGTATTTTTCGCATAAAGAAAACAGAAGCGGGGCACCTGGGTGGCTCAGTGGGTTAAAGCCTCTGCCTTTGGCTCAGGTCATGATCTCAGGATCCTGGGATCAAGCCCCGCATCGGGCTCTCTGCTCAGCGGGGAGCCTGCTTCCCCCTCTCTCTCTGCCTGCCTCTCTGCCTGCTTGTGATCTCTTTCTCTCTCTGTCAAATAAATGAATAAAATCTTAAAAAAAAAAAAAAAGACTAGGCAACGTTTGAAGGTTTCCTAAAGGATGAGAATGAGAGAACTGCCCGCTTCTCACTGCTCTTTATGGCACATGGGACCAAAAAATAAAGCAAAGGCCACGGTAGTTCCCCAGAGAATTCCACCAGGAGGAGGAAGATACACCAGAGCCCAGTGCGGGGCTTGAGTTTGTGACCCTGCGATCACGACCTGAGCCGAAACCAAGAGTCTGGTGCTTAAGTGACCATGCCACCCAGCTACCACAACAAGCATTTCCTCCTCCTGGTTCTGGAGGTTGGGAAGTGCGAGATCAAGGCAGTGAGGGTCCGCCTCCTAGCTCACAGACATCCAACTTCTGACTGTGTCCTCACGTGAAGGAAAGGGAGAGGGAACTCTCTGGGGTCTGTTACAAGGGCACTAATCTCATTTATGAGGGACCCGCCCTGATGACCTGGATCACCTCCCCAAGACCCACCTCCAAAACCCTGGAGGGTTATGGTTTCAGCATCAGAATTTGTGAGGGAGGGGCCCCTGGGTGGCTCAGTCAGTTAAGCGTCTGCCTTGAGTTCAGGTCATGATCTCAGATCCTGAGGTCAAGGCCCGAGTCAGGCTCCCTGCTCAGTGGGGTGTCTGTGTCTCTCTGCCCGGGACCCCTCAAATCTTCTCTTTGTGCCACATTCTTGAGTCTTCATAGGGTTTGTCTACCACCTTCTGGAGCACACGTGTCTTACCAGGTCATCCGGGTTACTTGCCACTGTGTGTTGTTCATTTCTCATGAACGTGATGGCATCAACATGGTGGACCAATGCAGCGTTCTACACATGATCACACAGTCCAGAGTCTTCAGATTACGCCGCGATAGATAGCGGGAGAATGGACGTCATTGCTGGGCCAAGACCCTTGGATCAGTCTGCTTGGGCTGCCATAGTAAAGCTCCCTAGACTGGATGGTGTGAATACAGAAATTTATTTCCTCAGGCTAGTAGGTGTCAGCAGGGTTGGAGTCTCCTAAGGCCTCTCTCCTTGGTTTGTAGATGGCCTTCCCCTTCCTATGTCTTCCCGGGGTCTTTCCTCTATGTGTGTCAGTGTCGTAATCTCTTCTTATAAGAATACCAGTCATACTGGATTAGGGCCCATCCTACTGACTTGATTTTATCTCTTTTAAAGGTTCTCTCGGGTGCCTGAGTGGCTCAGTTGGTTAAGCATCTGCCTTTGACTCAAGTCATGATCCTGGGGTCCCTAGATCGAGTCCCAAACTGGGCTCCCTGCTCAGCAGGGAGTTTGCTTCTCCCTCTCCCTCTGCCCCTCCCCCTGCTCCTGCTCCCTCTCTCTCGCAATTAAATAAATAAAAAATCTTAAAAAAAAAAAAAAAGTCCTATCTCCAAATATCTACCTATCTTTGAAATTTTGTATCACTCATTAGCTGTACCGATCAGGTATGTACTTTCTTGTGTCATCAGTGTTTCGTTGTTGAAATGATTGGATTGGGTGAGTAGTGGCTAGAGTATGTGATAATAAAAATCTTCTAAACTTATAAAAATTAGTTTATTTTATTAAGTATTCAGTGACAGGGGCGCCTGGGTGGCTCAGTGGGTTAAAGCCTCTGCCTTCGGCTCAGGTCATGATCTCGGGGTCCTGGGATCGAGCCCCGCATCAGGCTCTCTGCTCAGAGGGAGTCTGCTTCCCCCTCTCTCTCTGCCTGCCTCTCTGCCTACTTGTGATCTCTCTCTCTGTCAAATAAATAAATAAAATCTTCAAAAAAAAAAGTATTCAGTGACATGCTGTAAAAAGAAAAAATTCATTATCTTCTTGAAAGTGTTTTCATTCTCACTACCCTAGAGGACCAATGGTAATAATATAGTAGGTGTACATTCACGCTTTTATCCATGCTAATACACCACACACACACACACACACACACACACCCACCCACCCACACACACACCCACCCCAGGGTGCGTCTTTTTATTTCTTGCTTTTACAGAATAAATATCTTTCTACAGTTGTTACTCTGCAACTTGGTCTTTTCAGTCTTCTCTCTTCCAGTCAATATAGCTGAAACTCATTATTTTTAATAGTTTCATAAATGAGCCAGACTATTGGACACAGTGTCAACTCACATAGACACTTTTAATGGTTGTTTCCAGCTTTTGCCAAATAGCATGACAGTCAATGTCCTTGTACATGTATATCTTTAAATACTAGAGTCTTTAAGCCGAGATTGTCAACAGTGGGAGTATGTATGTTTATTCATATTAATATATGTTCATTTTTCAGAGAGTGAATCAATGATTCAGAGAGTGAATCAGAGAGGAAGGAATTATCTCTAAGGAAGAGTATAAAAGAGGAAACATTCCAACATGAAACAATGATGAAAAGAACAAGCAGCACAGGTAAAGAGTACACAAAAACTTCCTGCACCAATACGCACCTCTTCGTGCATCAGAAAATTCTTAAGGAGGAGTGCTGCCGGTGCTACGAGTGTGGGAAATCCTTTCACCATCGATCGACTCTCATTCAGCATCGGAGAATCCACACAGGAGAGAGACCCTATAAGTGTAATGAGCGTAGTAAAACTTTCAATCAGAGGGCACACCTTAACCAACACGAGAGAGCTCACACAGGTGAGAGACCGTACGAGTGTAGGGATGTAGGAAACCCCTCAGCCAGATGACTCATCTCGCTCAGCATCAGAGTACACATACTAGAGAAAAGTCCCACGAGTGCCGTGAATGTGGAAAGGCCTTCAGCCGTTCCTCAGCTCTGATGGATCACCAGAGAATTCACACTGGCGAGAAACCCTACGAATGTAAGGAGTGTGGAAAAGCCTTTACCTATAGGTCCCATTTCGTCATTCATAGGAGGACTCATACAGGGGAGAGACCTTACGAATGTCACGTGTGTGGGACAACTTTTAGTAACCACTCTTCACTTGTCACGCACGATAGGACACACAGTGGAGTGAAGCCCTTTGGATGCCACGAGTGCGGGAGGGCCTTCAGTACCTCCTCGTCGCTTTGCCAGCATGAGAGGATTCATACTGGCGAAAAGCCCTTTGATTGCCCTGAAGGTAGGAAGTCCTTCAGATGCAGGTCACAGCTTACTCGCCATCAGTGAATTCATGTCGAGGAATGTTAGCAAAAGCTAACAGGACTTGGGAGTGTGACTATTCTAGTTATTTAACAGTCAATCAAGATCTTGGTAACAAGTAACAATTCTATTAAAAAGCAGTTTACACAATGGCTCTAGTTCTCGTATGGATGGAAGAGCAATGAACCCACTTGCAAAAGTGGAGAGGACACAGGAAATCTGGTTTGAGAGCAGAAAGTGGAACCTCTACCCCATGACCTGGGCAGCTCTGACCTCCTCCCACACGAGGCCCGCGCTGCGCCATCAGTAATGAGCAGTGGCGCTCTACAAACGAAACGTCGCTCGTCCTCAGTCTGGCACGTCTCGTTAAGTATTCTGAAACCCAAGATCACAGTGCTTGTGTCCTAACTGCCAAAGAGTAGGCAGGAAGACCATCTCTTGGATTTTGCTTCTATCCTAACGAGAAAGACACTGTATCCTGCCACGTTCAGACGCATTGGAGAGGCCCCCTCAAAGACGGCACGCAACACGAAAAAATAAGCAGCTACTACTTGATGGCTTTGCATCCTAAAAAATGGCGCCCAAACATGGTTCCAGATTACCCGACCGTGGTGTCACCTGAATTTTCTCCCACGCTTCCCTTTTTTATTTTTTTAAGATTTTATTTATTTACGTATCTATTTATTTTTAAAAGGTTTTATTTATTTATTTGAAAGAGCGAGCAAGAAAGAGCGAACATGAGAGGGGAGAAGGTCAGAGGGAGAAGCAGACTCCCAGCAGAGCTGGGAGCCTGATGTGGAACTCAATCCTAGGACCCTAGGATCGTGAGCTAAGCCGAAGGCAGCCGCTTAACCAACTGAGCCACCCAGGCGTCCCTTCCACAGTTCCTACAATTGCTGCATTTTAGAGAGTTTTTTTTTTTAAAGATTTTATTTATTTATTTGACAGAGAGAGAGATCACAAGTAGGCAGAGAGGCAGGCAGAGGGAGAGGGGGAAGCAGGGTCACTGCTGAGCAGAGAGCCCGATGCGGGGCTTGATCCCAGGACCCTGAGATCATGACCTGAGCGGAAGGCAGAGGCTTTAACCCACTGAGCCACCCAGGCGCCCCCATTTTAGAGATGCTGTCACTGTTTTTATTGCCCATGAACAAGAACAGAGCTGACACAGGAGCATTCCCGAGGCTAGCTCTAAGAGGTGTCACAAGTAGATGTTAGGGATAAATACTCCTTTTTTTTTTTAGATAAATATTCCTAAACTGAACACGCATGGGCTTTTTTCTCTTCAGTTTCTCTTAACGACATATATAACAGCATTTGTAGGTTACATGTGCCGGGTTCAGAGAAGAGTGAATGCTCATGATCTCAGCAACCAAGCTAACAAGGAGAATGTTGCCAGTACCTCAGAATCCGCCGAGGGTCCTCGAAAAGCCACGTCTTCTTTTATCCTCAGTCCCTCAGGGAACTAATTTACAGAGTTAGGTTATCGTTCTCTGGCTTTTCATCGTGTTATCACCTGTTGATGTAATCCTCAGTGAAATGTTCTGGTTTTGAACTTGAAAGGGACTCACCCTCCGCATTCTTGATGACTCTCCTCTTAAACTGGTTTTGAGATTTACGTCTACATTAAATGTAGCACAGCCTCCCTGTACAAACGCACCAGCCCTCGTCTCCATTCCTCTGTTGCCGAGCACCTGGGTTGGTTGGTTCTCCGTTTTTGCCGTTGCAATAAATCCACGGATAATCTTCTCCATGTCTTCTGGGCCCGTTTACACGACCGCGTCCAGAGCAGAGTGCTGACAGTGGGTTGCTGGATTGTGTACACATTCCCTGTGACTTCTTCCAGGTCCTTGTGCTCCGGTATGTGCTGTATTCACAGCAATATTTCTGCAGTGGAAAGAGCTCCCAGGGACGGGAACATTCGGAATCCATGTGGCCTCAGATGACTGTAAGTGAGGCCTCAGTGAAACCCAACACGTTTTGTGTTCTTGTGCTGACTTTCCCCCTCAGATCTTTCTCAGACCTTGCCTCAGGCGTCATGAAAATAGATAAGCAAGTTACCACATAACACCCTAGCCTTATGAGCTTAGTATCATGGCACTGCCTTACTTTTTCTTAATGACAGGACTCGAAATACCAAGTGGGGAGACACTTGGATGGTGCAGTCTGTTGAGCATCTGACTCTTGGTTTTGGCTCAGGTCTGATCTCAGGTCGTGAGATCCAGTCCCGCATCGGGCTCTACATTAAGTCTGCTTGGGTTTCTGCTCGGGTTTCTCTCTCTCTCCCCCTCTGCCCCTCCCCTCTCAGCACTTGTGCTCGCTCTCTCCAATAAATAAAATCTTGAAAAAAAACCAAAACTATTGGGGCGCCTGGGTGGCTCAGTGGGTTAAAGCCTCTGCCTTCGGCTCAGGTCATGATCTCAGGGTCCTGGGATCGAGCCCCGCATCGGGCTCTCTGCTCAGCAGGGAGCCTGCTTCCCCCTCTCTCTCTGCCTGCCTCTCTGCCTACTTGTGATCTCTCTCTCTCTCTGTCAAATAAGCAAATAAAATCTTTAAAAAAAAACACTATCAAGTGGTAATCTAATCTAAATTTTGTGCAAAGGAGAGAGAATTAGATTTTACAGAGTTCCAATTGCATATATGGTTCTACACAGTATAGTGTGCAAAGTGGTACAAGAAAATGAACATTGATTAGTGTTACCATCAAGAAGGGAAGGAGATCAATATTGAATGGTTTTGAAATCCGGAAAGTTTCTCAGGGAAATGTTACATGGGCTAGACTTTTATTTATTTATTTTATTATTACTATTTTTTTAAATTTAAGAACCGTCCTCTCCTCTATCGGGGAAGGTCATCCTCTTTGACCGAGCGCGCAGCTTCGGGAGGGATGCACATGGAGCGGTGAGGGAGGAAAGGGACACCCGCCTAGCCAGCCAGATCAGCTGAATCAACCCTGGTGATCAATGGGGGTGACAGATGTCACGGCCAGATCGCCCTTACATCCTGGGCTAGACTTTTAAAAATGAACAGGTGAACAACATTTCAAGACGAGTCAGTACGTTTAAGTCAGAGGGGAAAGGCCTGCAAACTCACTGGGCTTGTGAAAGTCAAGACCTGAGTTTTACTCTCCCAGTAAAAATTAGACGTTAGGTTCAACCCTGTCAGGCAGTGTGCCCTGCTTCCCCTCCTGCATTATTTTTCTCTCTAACCCTTGTTTTACTCATTAAACCATTTAATATTTGTTCGTGTATCACCCAGTGCCAGAATGTAATCTCCATGAGGACAAGAATTTTCCCAAGTCCTTAGAAAGGTGTCTTAGATCTTGTAGGTCATTAGTAGATACTTAGCAAGTAGATGAATAAATGAATGGAAGGCCTTACTTAATTCATTGACTTGAGCTCCAGGTTTTATGTAGATCTGTTGAAAGAATCTGCTCTTGCTGTAAGCCTCAGGACTGTAATTGCTGTCAACCAAATTCAGACAGTATGCCTGGTAGCTTGTGTGATGTTTCGAGCATTCAGTGAAAAAGACTGAGAGGATCGTTATTGGAAAAAGTGCATCAGTCAGTATTCCGAGGGCCTAGAGAGCTTTCCGCCACAGTGTGTAACTCGTCCTCGTGGAGGAGCCCCACCTCTCTTAGTCCATCTCATCGTTTGCCTGGCTAGTGTCCAGAATATAGTTACAATACTGCCCAGACTTTGAATCGTGGAAGGATAATAGGGAAGATAGGAGTGACACCCGAGAGTCAATGAAAGCATTCACTAGGACTTCGCATCCTAAGCAAGCAAGGAAATGTTTGTGGACGTAGATTTGGAGGTGCGAGTCCAAAGAGAGTAGATCAAACTTTGGGCTTATCGACATATATCGACATGGATTAAATCAGGAGAGGTCATCACAGTTTCTGGAGTGACTGGTATAGACATGTACTAGATAATATAGAGGATGGTGAATGACATGACAAAGCCGTTTCCATGCTGTCCCGACAGGACTTGAAAGGGTCCGGTGACTTACAGCGCTGGAGCGGATGGTCCAATAGGATTGTGGGCCTTTGCATGAGGCAGCACTGGTAGACTTTTAAGAAGCATTTTCATAGCGAATGGCACTGTTCTTGAGAGTCCTCTGATCGCAGGGACTCCTTGGGTAGGGTAGCTTTGCTACACGGGTTCGATGTATGTTGGCCATCGATTTCACCCATGTAACAAATATAATCCCATCACTCTCATACCTCCAGCCTCAGAGAAGACCACTTGTTTTTTCTTCTACATGGGATGAAGCACTGTGGGGTTTTTTGTTTTGTTTTGTTTGTCTGGCTTTCCTCAATATTTCGAGAGACACTAATGTGTCTTTCAGTGTTTATCCTTGGCCGAGTAGTATTCTGCTAATATACTATAATTTGTTTCCCCATCCTCCTGTTGGTAGACATTTGGATTGTTTCTGGATTTTTTTTTTTACGATTTTATTTATTAGAACGAGAGAGAGATCACAAGCAGGCAGAAAGGCAGAGAGAGAGAGAGGGGGACGTGGTCTCCCCGCCGAGCAGGGAGCCCGGCAAGGGGCTCGATCCCAGGACCCTGAGATCATGACCTGAGCCGAAGGCAGAGGCTTTAACCCACTGAGCCACCCAGCGCCCCCCCCGATTTCAATTCTATTTATATAGCGCCATATACTGGCGAGAACTTTGACAAGTACGTAATGGGAGAAAACAAAGGTTGTCAGTAATCTCATAACTTGAAGAGCTACTTTTCACACTTTAAAACAGATACATTTTTACCCCCTCATCTCTTTCACATAGTACGTGCGTGTGTGCATGGAATTTGCAGAGATGGTAACTTGTGTATATATGCTCATTTAACCCGATTTTTAAAAACAGTAATAAAAGGTGATATTAAAAATAACACCTCGAGAAACGTGAAAATACATATTTCTGCAACCATGGCACACCTTGATGTTCAGCGGGTTGGCCCAGCGGGTGTCCTGTGTGTTGGAGTTTGCCGAGCTTTCTCGATGGGGGCAGATGAGGTGAAATATCATCCCTTCTGTGGTTTTCAGAATCCCGTTGTCTTGATTATTTATCACTGCTTACCAGACTACCCCAAACCACAGGAGCCAGAGCAGGAACCATTTTTTAAATCAAGTTTCTCACAATTCTGTGTGTGAAGCATTCATACTGTATTTGGGGGGATGGGTATCTCACCTTTGGTCGATGTGGTTCCTGCCAGGAGGACGGTGTCTTCATTCACACGTCTGACACCAAGGCCGAGTGGCTGAGATCATAACTCTCGGGCCTCTATTTCCACCATAGGCTGCTGCTTCGGTCCTCTCCATGAGGTCCTGGAGCCCCTCCCCCTCCCTGGCCTCCTCATGTGGTCTGGACACAGCAGCTGGATTCCTTACAGGGTAGATCAGAACTCCCACGGGTACGAACTAGAACTCGCCAGAACTTTAATTTCTCTAAACAGTGTTTTGTAGTTTTCAGCTAATAGATCTTGCATAACCTTTACCACATTATTCCCTGGATACTTCATATTTTTTAAATTCTTTTTCTCTTTTTATTTTCACTCAGAAAAGAGGGCAACAGACTTTAAGCATATTTCTACTATACATGAGGCTCATTCATTTTTTTTTAATTTAAATTCAGTTAGCCAACATATAGTACATCATTAGTTTCAGATGGAGCGTTCAATAATTCTTCAGTTGCATATAACACCCAGTGTGCATCACATCATGAACTCTCCTTAATGCCCGTCACCAAATTAACCCATCCCCCACCCACTTCCCCTCCAGCAACCCTCAGTTTGTTTCCTAGAGTTAAGAGTCTCCCATGATTTTTCTCCCTCTCTGATGACTTCCCATTCTGTTTTCCCCTCCCTTCCCCTATGATCCTCTGCCCTGTTTCTTATATTCCATATGTGAGTGAAACCATATGATAATTATCTTTCTCTGATGACTTATTTCACTCAGCATAATACCCTCCAGTTCCATCCACATCGTTGTAAATGGTGGATATTCATCCTTTTTGATGGCTGAGTAATATTCCATTGTGTATATATACTCCATCTTCATCCATTCATCTGTCAATGGACATCTCCTTCCACAGTTTGGGTATTGTGGACATTGCTGCATAAACACTGGGGTTCAGGTGCCCCTTCGGATCATTACGTTTGTATCTTTGGGGTAAATACCTGGTAGTGTGATTGCAGGGTCATAGAGTAGCTCTATTTTTAGCCAGAGGAAAGTTGAAAAAGAAAACCAAAAAAAAAAAAGAAAACCAAAGCTGGTGGCATCACAATGCCGGACTTCAAGCTCTATTACAAAGCTGTAATCAAGACAGTGTGGTACTGGCACAAAAACAGACACATAGATCAATACTTCTATTTGTGTTTTTAAAATTTCAATTTCCGGTTGTTCACTGCGATTATAGACATACGATGGGTGTTTGTATTTTCCGTCGGTATCTTGCAATCGTACTAAACTCAGCTGGTCTAGTTTGGTTTGTTTTTGATACATTAAGTAGGTTGTTCAACCTAAGTTGATCCCGTCTTCAAATAAAGGCAGTTTTACTTTTTCTTTCCCATCCGGGTGTCTCGTTTATTTTTCCTAGCCTTATTGCACTGGCTGAAACTTCCAGTACAGTAGTAAGTAGAAGTCAGGGCAGACATCCTTGCTTTGCTCCTGATTTTAGGGGAACAGCATCCAGTTTTTTTTTTTTTTAATCATTAGCTGGTTTTGAAAATGGTTTTTTTTTTTTTTTGAAAATGGTTTTTATCAAGTTGAGTAAGTCCCCTTCTTTTTTAGTCTGCTCAGAGTCTTTATCTGGATTGGATGTTACATTCTGTTAAAAGCTTTTCCACATCTACTGAAATGATACGGTTTCTAATTTTTAAAGCTCTTTTAAGATGGTAAATTATATTGCTTGGTTTTCAAATATTAAAACAACAACCTTGGGCGCCTGAGTGGCTCAGTGGGTTAAAGCCTCTGCCTTCGGCTCGGGTCATGATCTCAGGGTCCTGGGATCGAGCCCCGCATCAGGCTCTCTGCTCGGCGGGGAGCCTGATTCCCTCTCTCTCTACCTCTCTGCCTACTTGTGATCTCTCTCTCTGTCAAATAAATAAAAAATAAAATATTTTAAAAAATTAAAAAAATAAAACAACAACCTTGCATTTCTTGGAGAAACCCTACTTGGTTGTGCTATATGTGTTTGTACTTAATGTTACTGAATTGTACACTTAAAAATGGCTAAAATGGTAAATTTTATGTATATTTTCCCAGAATTTTAAAAAACCAAGCCGCCCTCCACCCCCGCCGCCCAGAAAAGAAGAAAAATCACACCTGCCTTTGGTACCTCAGCAAGCCAAACAGAGTCACTTTCCTTGAGGGAGAATCTGCAGACTCAGCTGCTACGGGGAAAGGAACACATATTCCTTCACGTTATGGGGGAGCCAGGTAAGCAAAGAGTGTGTGCCTTACACCAGATTGCCTAGTTTTGAGCATTCCCTTAGGAATGATGTCACCTTTTACTTTCCTTTTCTTAAAAAGGATTTTATTTAGGGGCACCTGGGTGGCTCAGCCGTTAAGCGTCTGCCTTTGGCTCAGGTCATGGTCCCAGGGTCCTGGGATCGAGCCCCACATCGGGCTCCCTGCTCAGTGGGGAGTCTGCTTCTCCCTCTCCCACTCCCCCTGCTTGTGTTCCCTCTCTCTGTCTCTCTCTGTCAAATAAATAAATAAAATCTTAAAACAAAAAGGATTCTATTTATGTATTTGAGAGAGAACGAACAAAGTGGGGAGGGGCAGAGGGAGAAGCAGACTCCCCGCTGAGCAGGGAGCCTGACACAGGGCTCCATCTGGATCCCGGGGCTCCCGGATCCTGACCTGAGCCAAAGGCAGATGCTTAACCGACTCAGCCACCCGGGCACCCTGTGACTTTTAAATTACGAGTCGCCCTTTTTTCTCTCCTGTCTGGGTAGTAAGGCGGCCACTGCTCCTCCAGATTCTTAGTGTTTCGTGAGGTCTGGTCTGTAGAGTATTGTCTAAGGCAAGGCCAGTGGCTTTTCTGTTTGGCTCCTCTGCCACCTGACCTTACTGCAGCGGTGTGGGTCGCTTCCACCATTGACAGATGCCCTCCGCTTTCACTTGGCTGGAACGTCAACAGATCACATCCAGGCACTTCAGGGGAGCCTGTGTAATTCAAAATCCCCACCGAGCTAGCGGCTCTTTAGAGAGAATGATAAGATTCCCTAAAAGAGTGGCTGCGGCTCCTTCATGTAAAAGGGAGAGGACGCTAGGGCGAGGTTGGCTACACCCCTAAATAGACTATTTTCGGCCCGCAAAGCCTGTTGCATGCCTTGCTGGCTAATCATTCAGTCTAAACTGACTTGGAATGGGGATGTCAGGGAGAGAACCCGCAGGCCGGCTTGCAAGAGACCTCAGCTTCCAGACGGAGCTGTTGTACGTGGTGCCGGTGGCCGGCAGGTGGCGCTGTTGTACCGCGAAACAGCCGCTGAGCATTTCCTCTTCGCTAATGCGGTCATTTTTTCCCCTTTCATTCCGGGAGAGGAGGGGGTGTGTGTGTTGGTTTTATTTTCTTTAAATCATCCTGGAGGGGACAAAAATCATCTCTTCATGGGGTGCTCTCAGCATGGGATAAGCTCTTTTGGTCCTTCGTGGGTATTTAGGAAATACACATAGAACACATCAATTTTTATTATTTATTATTATTTATTTTTGTTTCGAGTTTTTATTTAAATCCTAGTTAGTTAACATATAGTGTGATATTGGTTTCAGGAGTAGAAATTAGTGATTCATCACAACACTTGCCCTCCTTAATACCACCCATCACCCCTTTAGCCCATCCCCCACCCACCTCCCCTGCAGCAACCCTGTTTGTTCTCTGTAGTTGAGTCTGTTTTACGGTTTACCTCTCTCCTTATTTTCCCCAATGTTCGTCTGTTTTGTTTCTTAAATTCTACATGAGTGAAGTCATATGGTATTTATCTTTCTCTGACTTATTTCACTTAGCATAATACTCTCTAGCGCCATCCACGTCGTTGCAAATGGCAAGATTTCTTTCTTTTTGATGGCTGAGTTAATATTCCATTATATATATATAATGAGGGAACAGAAGGCAAGCTGAGGACAAAGCAGAAGCTGACAACCCCTCCCCCCATGGGATGTATGTGACATTCCTCAGGCACTGCTGGTGCCAGTGTTTTAGCTATCTACAAAAACAAAGCATTTCTATCCATAACCTAGCTTCCAGAAGGCAATGTAGATACAATTAAATGTCCTTATAATCTGCAGCCCATTGACAGATACTTGAAGCGGGCAGGGGGACAAGCACCCTGATGTTTATAGCAGCATTATCAACAATAGCCAGGTTATGGAAAGAGCCCAAATGTCCATCAATTGAAGAATGGATAAAGAAGATATGGTGTATATTTGTAATGATCTTCATTAACATGAAGATAGTTGGGAGCTTCCTGGACGAACATTACACTCTGCCCGCTTCAAGTATCTGTCAATGGGCTGCAGATTATAAGGACATTTAATTGTATCTACATTGTCTTCTAGAAGCTAGGCCATTGATAGAAATGCTTCGTTCTTGTAGATTGCTAAGACATTTGTAAGACATTTGTAAACTGAGGGAGACTTAGGTCTTGCAAGATTGTGATCTCTGTAAGTTAACTATTTGTTTTTCCTTTAGGGCAGCCTGAGGAATGTCACATGTATCCTATGGTGGTGGGGGGGTGCAGGGTGTCAGCTTCTGCTCTGTCCTCAGCTTGCCTTCTGGTCCCTCATCAGTGGTACCAGTTTGCTCTCCCACCAATAGTGTAAGAAGATTCCCCTTTCTCCATCTTCACCAACATTTGTCGTTTCCTGGGTTAGAACCCACCAATTTTTAAAATTCATCCATTCAACATCTATGTATTGAGTACCCACTTTGTCCCAGGAAGTGTTCTAAACAGAAGTAAAACAAACATGGAGCATACACTTCAGCAAGAGAGACAATAAACAGATAAACGAGTAAATATATAATCTAACAAGTAAATGGCAATCACAAAGCATGATAATAGTGCATTACGGTAGCTAGTGCTATTTTCTCATTATGTACTAAAGCAAGATCACTTTAGTTCTCAATCCCCATTACAAGCATTGCTTACATCCTATCAGCTGAATCTGGGCACTTTATTTTTCCTACAGAAATGCAGACCCAAGGAGTTTAATACACTCATGCTGGGGTTTGCAGTAGCTGCCAGGAGATTAGCTGTTCTTTGATGGGAGCTTGACAAAGGGCAAAGAGTAAGCGTAAGAGAGGGTAATCTGGGTGGTGGAAGAAATGAGGAGGCATTTTTTTTTCTCCAACACCCAGCACTGCCTCCTGCCATGGGGCCACATAGGAGGGCTTCTGAATCCCTCCCAACTGTAAAAGTTTGGGTTCCTCCTCTGCCTAAGATTCCCCAGGACACTCATTTTTGAATCTGTAATTTTATACTTTCATCAAATTGAGAAAATTTTGGCCATTGTTTCTTCAGTTTCTTCTTTGGTAACTCTCTGGTGCTTTCAGGTAACTGTTTTTCATATTTTCATATTTTGTGCAGAGTTTATATTTTTATCTGTAGAATTGGTCCAGCGAGCTCTAGAGAAAGATGCCAGAAGCTCTGGAGGGTAGACCAAGATGTTGGGTAGGAGGATGTAATGAATTCCTACCCAAATGCTTCCTGTAGTTCTCCAATAATAAATAACAGTATATAATCCTCTGCGGTTCATATATCCTCACAAAACTGAGCATCTCTGGTCCCAGATATGAGTACACTTACCAGGCATCCACACCGCACCAACAGGAGGCTCAGTTGGCCAAGATTTGAGATAGTAGTAAGAATTTGCTCAGTATTCAGGATTTTGAGCCCAACAACAGCACTTTTGTTCAAATTGCTCGTGGCAATCAAGATTTTTGACATTGCAATTATTTAAAAATGCACTAAGGAATGCTTTTTGCTACGGAAAGATGTTCACCATATAATGGAGAAAAATGTTACAGAGATTACGTACCATAGACTCCCATTTTTCTAAATTATTTAGGTATGGAAATCTCAACCAGGGTGTGAAAGGAAAATATGTGTTTTTTTTTTTTAAGATTTAGTTTATTTGTGTGAGAGAGAGAGAGAGAGCACAAGCAGGGGGAGGGGCAGAGGCCGCGGGAGAAGCAGACTCCCCACTGGGCAGGGAGCCCAATTCGGGTCTTGATCCCAGCACCCCAGAGATCATGACCTGAGCTGAAGGCAGACGCTTAACTGACTGAGCCACCCAGACGCCCCAGGAAAATAACTTTTAAGGGACACGCTACAAATGTTAATAGTGTTAGCAGCAGTTCTGAGTTGTGGGATTACAGAGGGTATCTTTTCTCCATTTGCACTCTTTTATTCATTTCTCCAAAGCAAACCTTCTAATTTCCTCTACTCTCTATTCCTCCGCCCTGCTGTTTCCCCAAAGCCTTTCCCACCAGTTGACAAACTATTTGTTTTACTCATTCATTTGTGTTCTCCGTCCACTTACAAGTCGGATCTCCGGAGGTTAGTGAATTTTGTCTGTTTTTCCCCCTGCTGCACCCCTGCATGACTTTTCCGTCCAGTGCAGGCCTGACCCTACAGTTCTTAGTCCCCCCAGCAGGGACCGTTGCCACCGTCCGGGGCAGGACGGTGCTCGAGCCCAGCAGTCTGGCTTCAGGCGCGGCGTCTCAGTGCCTGCCTCTCAACAGTAAGGACACTGAGGACGCTCCCGTCTGGCAGGAGAGACATTTACTAATTCGTTGTCGTCACTTCGGGGATAGGACACGGTCGGGGTTCCCGACTGCTGCTCTTCCTGTCGCAAAACTTAGCACAGGACGAAAAGCACGCTCCCACGGACAGGCTCGAGGGCCGCACGCGGAGCCACTCCACGCTCACACGGACACAGCGTCGCCTCGAAAGGCTGCACCTGAGCGCGCCCAGGGAGCCAGCGCAGCGCGGGCTTCTCGCAGCACCTGCCGCCAGGTAACTAGGGACGCTTCCGGTCTCCAGGCGGAGGGAGGCGGAGCGCGCTTTCTACGCGCGTGCGCACACTCCCGCCCAGCTCCGCCACGCCCCTGACCCCTGGGCCACGCCCCCGAGCACCGCCGTATTCAATCGCAGGCACGCACGCTCCGGCGCTCGGGTTCCTCCTCCCGGTTTCCACAGCTCAGGGACACGCCCCCTCGGCTAAACCACGCCCCATCCCGCCCCTCTTCCTTCGGGCTCCTCCCCCTTACGCCGCCCGCCTCGGGAGATTCGCCGCCTGCGCGCTCCGAGCCCGGACGTTGGCCCTCGCGGCCCTCCGGGTGAGAGCGGTGGTTTCCGGGCGGAGGCCGGTGGGCTGTTCCCGCGGGTCGGCAGTCGGAGCCCGGGGACCGGGCCGGGCAGGCGAGGCGGGCCACCCTGACCCCGGCGGTGTAGTCCCAGCCCGGACGCCGCCGCCGAGCCTTCCCTGCGCCGACTACGTTTCCCAGAGGCCCGCGCGGCGCGGTCCTGCCGTCCGAGGGGTGGGCGCGCGGAGGCGCCGCTGCCGTGGGCGGGGCCGAGTGGCGGCTGGGGCGGGGCGGGGCGGGGTGGGGGAGTGGGCGTGTGCGGCAGGCTGGACGCGAGAGGCCAGCGAGCGACCAGGGTACGCGGGCGGGAGTGTGAGAGAGTGTGAGAGGAGGGGTGTGCCTGTGCGTGGACGGTGAGCTCGGGCATGCGAGGCTGCGGGAGAGACTGAGCAGAGGGTGTGTGTGGCAGAGAGTGTGAGACACTAGACATGTGGAAGGCGTGTATGTGCGAAAGTGTGAGCTGCCAGAGATGGTGGGAGGTGTGTGTGAGAGAGTATGAGATGCTAGAGATGTGGGGCGTGTGTGTGAGTGTGAGCTGCCAGAGATGTGGGAGGTGAGTGTGTGAGAGAGTGCGATGCCAGAGATGTAGGTGGTGTGTGTGAGAGAGTGTGATGCCAGAGATGTAGGAGGTGAGTGTGTGTGAGAGAGTGAGATGCCAGAGAGTGTGAGAGTGTGAGATGCCAGAGATGTGGGAGGTGAGTGTGTGAGAGAGTGCGATGCCAGAGATGTAGGTGGTGTGTGTGAGATGCCAGAGATGTGGGACATGTGTGAGAGAGAGTGTGATGCCAGAGATGTAGGAGGTGAGTGTGTGTGAGAGAAAGTGTGAGCTGCCAGAGACGATGAGAGGTGTGTGTATGTGTGTGAGGGAGAGAGAGTATAAGATGCCAGAGATGTGGGAGAGATGTGTGTGTGAGAGAAAATGTGAAATGCCAGAGATGGTCAGAGGTGTGTGTGTGTGCGAGAGAAAGTGAGATGCCAGAGATATGGGAGGTGAGTGTGTATGAGAGAAAGTGTGAGATGCAGAGGTGTGTGTGTGTGAGAGAGAAAGTGTGAGATGCCATACATGTGGGAGGTGTGTGTGTGGATGCTAGCTGCCAGAGATGGTGGAAGGTGAGTGCGTGTGAGAGAAAGCGTGAGATGCCAGAGATGGTGGGATGTATGTGTGTATGAGAGAGTGTGAGTTGCTAGCAATGTGGGAGGTGAGTGTGAGAGCAAGTGTGAGATGCCAGACATGTGGGAGATATGTGAATGTGAGATGCCAGGGATGGCAGGTGTGTGTGAGAGAAAGATGTCAGGAGCATGTTGGTGTGAGTGTGTGAGGCTGCAGCATGTGTGTCCTATGAGGTGTGTGAGTGTGAGAGAGGGCACTTTGTGTTTGGCGTGTGTGAGACGCGGGGGCGGGGGGTGCAGCTACAATGTGAGAGACCGGGGTGTGTTTGTATAGTGGTAAAAAGAAAACCACAGGCCCCGTTTGGCACCATTTAGGCCAAGTCCTCAGACAGGCAGTTAATACCCATCCTAATCGCAGTTTCAGCCTCCCCCAGAAATGGAGTTTGAGCCGGCGAGTCAAGAATTTTCTGGATGGCAGGAGTGAGGTAACAGGTCACATGGGCCTTCTCCATCTCCCCCCCCCCCCCCCCAGGAAAGCTGAGGTAATCTGCATAAGACCCCTTACATTCTCGCCAAGGGGAGGTCACTGGGCCTGAAACAATCCTTTCCTTTCTTCTGCTAATGACTCTTGCCCCACCCTCCTTCCTATACCAGTGTCTGTTTCGTACAGCGGAGCCCCCCTCCGCTTGCAGGGTGGGATGCGGCCCTGTTCTTGAGTGGATGAATAGAACCAGTTAGATCTTTAAGTTTTCCTCGGTTGATTTTGTTCTCCAGCAGTATCTATGTGCGATAGAAATCCAGGTGTCGTTGAAAGTGTCCACTGAGAGTGTGCGTGTTTGTGTGTGTGAGTGTGAAGCGGGAGAGGCCATTACGTTTGTATGAGAAAGAGGAAGGCTAGTGACGTGGTCGTGTGTGAGACCAGAGTGAGCAGGACAGAGACCGTGTGACCTGCAGATTGTCCCCTTAAGGCTTGCAGATGCAGCCTGTTAGGTTGTGGAGTGTGCTCGCGTGAGCAAGGCAGAGATGAGGGCGCAGCGAGCCGTGTTATGTGTGAGAGAGTAAGTTTGGGGGGTATGTGTGATGTTTGTGTATCACCCTGTGTGTATACGGGCCTCCGAGACCATGGTGAATGTGACTGCGTGTGATGTGGCTTCCTTTGGGTGCTTGGAATTATGTCCTCTGTGGTCAGGAAGTGGATGAGATCTTGTGTCAGTGTTTGTGTGTCACACTGTGTGCTTGTGGCTGGCCCAGAGTGACGGGTGTGTATGGGGAGACTACGTGCAAGACTGATAGCACTAGCTTCTTGGTGTGTGTGGGGTTTTGGTATTGTGTGTTGCTGAGGTAAGAACCCTAGGGTAGAATTCCCTGCTCCCAGTTCAAGGATTCCAGTAAAAAGCAATAGGTGGGGTGACTGGCTAGAGCCCCCAACTGGAGCAGGAGACACCTTCAGTTCTGGGCGACAAAAAGGAGGGGAAACCAAGGAACTGAAGACAGAGGTGAGAGTGAAGGTGGCAGAATCAGATGCTAAATTGTCCCATTGTCCATTGTCCCAGCCTGAGAGGCAGGCGAGGCCTGTGGGGTTTTGGGTGGAGAATGATAACCCTGGTGTCTGATGCATTGAGGAGTCAGATTTTTTTTTTTTAATTTTATTTATTTGTTTGACAGAAACATAGCGAGAGAGGGAACACAAGCAGGGGGAGTGGGAGAGGGAGAAGCAGGCTTCCCGCTGAGCAGGGAGCCTGATGCGGGGCTCGATCCCAGGACCCTGGGATCATGACCCGAGCCCAGGACCCCGGGATCATGACCCGAGCCGAAGGCAGCAGCTTGACGACTGAGCCACCCAGGCGCCCCAGGAGTCAGATTTTCAAATTGTAGACTGTGTCAAAGCAGGAAGCAGAGATGCAGGAAGGGAAAGAGCCAAGTTTACCTATAAAAATAAGACTGAGAATGGGACGACAACTTTTAGGAAAAAGATTAAATTTAGGAACTCAAGCATAAGAGAAACAGAATTCTAAGTTACAGTCCTCATTGGGTGTAGGGTGCCTACACTCTTCCGGTTATTTGGGCAGTGATATCAAGGAAAGCTGGGAGGAAGTAGGGGAGGACAGAATTTTTAGGCTCACGATTCCGGGAGTGGAGAGCAGGCCTCATCTTCTCACTCTCCTTTCTCTCTCTCCACGCCTGTCCTCTAGGACACTGCTGTTCTCCAGGAGAGAAGCCAGGAAGGAAGGGTGGAAATGACTGTTGAACTAGTTAAAGCCATATCCCAGGTTAGTTATTTCCATTCTCAGCCGTGAAAGGCAGTCTTACTCTTTAGGACTGAGTAATGCCTCTTTTCTTTTGAAAATTCCCTGATTAACAATGGTTTTGATTGGCCTGGTTCCCACTTTTCCCAGAGCGCACTAACTCAAACTGCCTGATGGGTAAGTAAAACTGAGTGCGATGAAGCATAGAGCCTCCTCTGAGTCCCCTCTTTGCACTTCATTTTTAATTCAGTGTTGACCCCTGGGAAAAGATTCGGTTTCTGTATGTGGAATAGGGGTGTCTTGGTACCAGTGAGTTGGCTTCCAAGTAAATTGTGCATCTGCTGGCCCTCTCCTATTTTTAGAATGCATTAGGAATCATCCTTCTGGCTGAATTTTGTTCAGATCTGTGCTTTTATCCTTAAGTTCTTAAATATTTTTTTTCGTTTATCTAAAAAACCTTATTCTGGTTAATTTTTGCAAATTAAAAAAATTTAAATAGGATATATATATATGAAATTTAACATAAAACCTCCCTTTTGCCTTCCAGTTCTTAGGAGACAACTCTATCATTCAGGGTTTTCTATTCATACATAGATTTTTCCCTTCACAGCTTGTTTTTTTGGGTCCTGTTTAAGAAATCCTTGTCTACCCCAGGATCTGTAGATACCCAGTTTTCTTCTAAAAGATTTGTTTTACCCCTCATTGTTTTCTGGGAAGTTTATATTTGATTTTTATCATTTTTTTCTGTGAGGAGAAGGTCCAAGGTTACATTAAATTTATACATTAAATTTAATTTACATTAAATTGTTACATTAAATGTTTAATCTATCACAAGTGAGTCAAGGGTTCCTTTTTTCCCCACTTGCCTCTCCATTTGACCCAGTGGCATTCGTTGAATAGCTCATCTCTTTCTTAACGGATTTGGAATGCTCCCTGCGTCTTACACTTGATTCTGTTGCTGGACTACATTCAGTTGTTTTTTTTTTTTTTTTTAAGATATTTATTTGTTTATTTGAGAGAGAAGGGGAGAGAGTGAGTGTGTGCACATGCACACGCATGTGTGAGCAAGCCAGGAGAGGAGCAGAGGGAGAGGACAAGGAGACTCCTTGCCGAGCGTGGAGCCTGACTAGGGGCTTGATCCCATGACCCCAAGATCAAGACCTAAACTGAAATCAAGTGTTGGAGGCTCCACTTGACTGATCCACCCAGGTGCCTTGGACTACATTCAGTTTTACTTGTATTTCTTTTTTTTTTTATAATATTTATTTATTTGAGAGAATGCATGAGCATGTGGGGAGGTGCAAAGGGAGAGAGAGAGAATCTTAAGCAGACTCCATGCGGAGCAGGGACTGGTTGCAGGGCGTTATTTCAATGCTGAGATCATGACCTGAGCCAAAATCAAGAGTTCGGCCCTGAACTGACTGAGCCACCCAGGTGCCTCTTTGTATTTGGTTTTAATCGTATTATTTTATTTTATTATTTTTAAAGATTTTATTTATTTATTTGACAGAGAGAGATCACAAGTAGGCAGAGAGGCAGGCAGAGAGAGAGAGGGAAGCAGGCTCCGTGCTGAGCAGAGCCCAATGCGGGGCTCGATCCCAGGACCCCGAGATCATGACCAGAGCCGAAGGCAGAGGCTTTAACCCACTAAGCCACCCAGGCGCCCCTAATCTTATAAATTTAAAATCTACCTTTTGCGAAAGGAACTGTGAATATAAAGGGAGACCTTAATTTTCCAGGTGAGAAGTTCTCTATTCCAGATTTTTTTTCCGAGTGGAAAACATGCTTTCATTATGTGGATGGAAGTTAAATGTCCACTTATTAACATTTAATAACATATTTTATATTAAAAATCACATTAAATTAATTTTAAAATATTGTCCTCCCCCTATCTCCCACCATCAGAGTTAATGAAATATTCAAAAAGAATACATGATTTGGACATCTTTGTTTTTTTCAGCATTAGGAACAATTTATGAATCATCTAACATAGTTTTCCAGATACAGAACTTTTAGACTTTGTGTGTATGATGTTACTGAAATTGTATGTGATTGTAAGAACGAATTTGCATGCTGTTAAGATTTTTTTTGTGCTTCATTTGCCCTATAGGAAAAGTTGGGGATCTCTACAATGTTATACTTTATGTCTTAATTGTGATATTTAACTTCATACTCCTGAATAAAATGTTTGGAACACTATTCCTTAATTATTTTAGTTTTAGATATTACTTATCAATCTACTACTACTACATTAATCTATTAATCTTCTACTAATAAAGATTCTGTTCAGGAACAACCCCAAACACATACATTTTTCTTTTTTGTCAACCTTCCAACATTTTGTTATTACTGTTTCAGTTTTAGTCTGTTTAGGGTAGCTTGCTGTCTTTCACCAATTTTGGAAAATTTTCAACTACCATCTTGTTAAACATTAGCTCAGATCCTTTCTCTCCTTCTAAAATTACAATTACATAAAGGCTAGATCTTTTTTATTCTGTGTATTTTACTTATGCTCTAATTCTCTTCAATTCTCTCATCTGCTATTAAATCCATCATTGAATCTTAGCTTCCATTTATTGCATTTTTAGTTTTAGAATGTCTGTTTGATTATTTTGTGTAATTCCCCATTTTCTGCCTAAATCCACCATTTATTTATCCAGTCGTTTATTTTTGTTTGTTGAACACCGACTTTGATACTGCATATCTAGGTTCATCCTGTATACTTTCTTCACCAGTCCTACAGGGAGCCATTTCTCCATGATACAGTTTTTTTGCCTCAGGCACACAGCTATGCTAAGAACAACTCAATCTTAGTCTAGTCAGGAGCTGAAATGATTTGAGGCAGGGCCTCAGTCCTTCTGAAAGCTGGGTTATTTCTGGTTCACCATCAGTTCTGGGGTGTAGTCCTTTGGGTTCTCCACCAAAAGCCTGGGGTATTTATTTACCAGAACCTATCTTTGGCAGATTATAGTAATCTGTGAACAGTCTAGATTAGCATTTATTACCATTGTTTCTCCTCATACATCATTTTTCAAAAGTCTTCAACTTGTCAGCTGTGAGCATTTTATCAATCTACTTCTGCTTGGGAACTCTGAATAAAATCTCACTGGCTATACTGACATCGGAGACCTTGGAATAATTTATGGTATAAAGCACATTTGGGGAAATTTTTGCCTTGTCTTTGGGCACTTGTGGTGTTTTATAATGTGGAAGGGCTAATATTCTTTTTTTTTTTTTGTCAGAGAGAGAGCGCGAACGAGCACAAGCAGGGGGAGCAGCAGGCAGAGCAGGCAGAGGGAGAAGCAGGTTCCCCGCCCAGCAAGGAGCCCGATGTGGGACTCGATCCCAGGACCCTGGGATCATGACCCGAGCCGAAGGCAGCCACTTAACTGACTGAGCCACCCAGGCGTCCCGGAAGGGCTAATATTCTTGCCATTACTCATCTTTTCCAGAATTCTGTGGACTGTTCTTATAAGTTTATTTTTCTAGCAAATTTTAGAATTGGGCAGTTTGGTTTTTTTAAAGCCCTGCTGGTTATTTTATTTATTTTATTTTATTTTTTATTTTTTATTTTTTTTAAAGATTTTGTTTATTCATCTGAGAGAGGGGGCGAGAGTGCACAAGCAGGGGGAGGGGCAGGCGGAGGGCAAAGCTCCCCGCTGAGCAAGGAGCCTGATGTGGGGCTCGATCCCATGACCCTGGTATCCTGACCTGAGCCGCAGGCAGTCGCTTAACCGACTGAGCCACCCAGGCTCCCCCCTGCTGGTTATTTTAAAGTGATTTATTTAGCAAATACTTTATGACCTTGTACATGCCAGATGGTCTTTTAGATTCTGGCAGCACAGCAAGACTGTGCCCTTGTGGAACTTACTTTGGGGGGGAGGGGGATAGACATAAATAAATGAATTAGTATATATTAAATAGTGAAATGTGCAAGTCTCAGGAAACTGGGTGGCTCAGTCAGTTAAGCATCTGCCTTTGGCTCAGGTCATGATCCTAGGGTCCTGGGATGGGGCCCCCCATTGGGCTCCATGCTTCTTCCTCTCCTGCCTGCTGCTCCCTCTGCTTGTGCTCTCTCTCTCTATATCTCTCTCTGGCAAATGAATAAATCAAATCTTAAAAAAAAAAAGAAAAGAATGTGCAAGTCTTTATTCGGACATCACATTTTCATTTTTCCTGGGTACATTAACCTAGGAGTGGAATTTCAGGGTCATATGGTAAATTCATATTTAACTTCTTAAGAAACTGCTTAAAAAACTGCTGTTTTTTCAAAGGGGCTGTGCCACTTTGCCTCCTCGGCAGCAGTGTATGAGGGTTCCCATTTTTCCATATCTTCTCTAAATTTGTTACCTGTTTTACTAATTTAATTTTATTACTGTCTGTTGGTTACGTGTAGGTTTTCAAGTAGATAAGGTTTTCTTTATTTATTTAAAAGATTTTATTTATTTATTTGACATTTTATTTACATTATTATTTGACATTTTATCTATTTATTTATTTATTTGAGAGAGGGAGCACAAGCAGGGGGAGTGGGAGAGGGAGAAGCAGGCTTCCCGTGGAGCAGGGAGCCCAATGCGGAGCTCGATCCCTGGACCCCGGGATCATGACCTGAACCGAAGGCAGACACTTAACGACTGAGCCACCCAGGCGCCCCTAGATAAGGTTTTAAATTCATCTTTTCATAGTTTTCAGTTGCTCTGAAGCCTGAACAGAAAATACAGCCAGATAATTTGGGGTTTTAAAATTTAAGGCTTTTGTTGGCCTAGTATAAAATCAGTTTTTGTTTACTGTGTATTAGTGCACACCAGAAAGCTAAAAACTGCATTACCCAGACTCCTTTGCAAATAGGGTTCTATATTTGACTTATCTATGCCAAGTAGAGGCTTCCAGTGCAATGTGTGGAAAGCAGAAGTCAGCAACAGGAAGCAGCAGCTAAGTTCAGGGAAATAGGATTTTGAAGCCAACGTAGTGGCAGAGGGATTTGGTTGTTTGGGGACAGCTCTGGCTGAAGTTCCTACTGGTTGTGTCCTAGCATGTTAGGTACTTATCTGTGGGTGACACCGGAGAATGGGATTTTTGAAAAATATCATTTTGATCTAATTTGGGCTTTTCTCCTGATGTGTAGCTTTTGATTGTGTAGCATGCAAATTTTGTTCTTTAGTCCTTCTGGAACTCCCATATGTTTATGATACCTTGCAATAAATGTTTTTCTTCTTAAAAAATGGTTACAATCTCTTCAAATGCTGTAAATTAGAATTTATTTAATTCAATATAAGATTATTGGTAAAAAATAAGAAGTATACATACATGCATATAAAGATAACTATGTATTGGAAGAAGTCTGATGGTATACATACCAAATAATTAGCTATGAGTACCAGGATCACAAGCAATCAAATTTATTTTTCTGTGGGAATAGCCAAAACACCTATTTCCTTACTAGTGACGAAATTATATTAAATATTGGAAAGAATGTGGCTACTTCTGCTTGCCTTGATAAATTCATGTGAATGCATTTGGCTTTATAAGAACATGGAAAATGATCATGGGTATCAGCCAAAATGCCAGCCTCAACTAACTAGAAGGGGCAAACCAAAATTCTGGAAAACCAGTAGCTCATAGTGAATCTTAAAAAAAAAAAATTAATACCAGAGCGCCTGACTGGCTCAGTCAGAAGATCATGAATTCTTGATCTTGGGGTCATGAATTCAAGTCTCACATTGGGTGTAGAAATTAAAATAAAATAACAGAAAATTTTAATATCTTATGTGAAAAATATACTAAATATTTTCTCAAAGTTCTGTATATTTTCTTTCTTTCTTTCTTTCTTTTTTTTTAAGATTTTATTTATCCATTTGAGAGAGAGAGTGAGAGAGAGAACATGAGAGGGGAGAAGGTCAGAGGGAGAAGCAGACTCCCCATGGAGCTGGGAACCCGATGCAGGACTCGATCCCGGGACTCAAGGATCATGACCTGAGCCTAAGGCAGTTGCTTAACCAACTGAGCCACCCAGGCGCCCCAAAGTTCTATGTATTTTCTAAAGTCCTATACATTGAATATCTTTGTATCATGCCTTTGTTCTAAACTTAAGTGTTTACTGTCAAAAAGCAAATTAAGATATTCTCAAAAAAAAAAGATATTCTTTGTATAGCTTTGTCTTTATATAGTCAGTTACCATTGTCATTGGTGTACAAGGCACTGAGCATGAAGATTTTTCTTTTCAATGGAAATAAATCTGAAGATTTTTCTTTTCGATGGAAATAAATCTGAAGATGAAATCATAATATTTTAAAAAATTTCTTATAACCTGCTGGTGATTATAACTGGACATTTATTTTTCTCTTAACACATTTAGCTCTTTAAGAAACTAAAAATTAGAGGGGCACTACCTCCCTTCTCATGCTCTCTCTCTCATTCTCTCTCTTTCAAATAAATAAAAATAAAATCTTAAAAAAAAAACACTAAAAATTAGGGGTGCCTGGGTGGTGCAGTTGGTTAAGCATCCAACTCTTGGTTTCTGCTGAGGTTGTGATCTCAGGGTAGTGAGATTGAGCCCTACATTGTCTCTGCACTCAGCATGGAATCTGCTTAAGACTCTCTCTCCCTCTCCCTCTCCCTCTGTCTGCCCCCACCCTGTGCTTGCTTGCTCATTCGCTTACTCTCTACAATAAAGAAATCTTAAAAAGTATATTTAAAAAAGAAACTAAAAATTTTATTTATTCAGTTTCATTTTGCTATTGCCTTAAGTATATGGGTTTGTTAGACTCACTATACAAATTGAATGTGTTATACTCTTAACGATGGGTGATTTCTCATATTTTTATCTAGCTTACTCTGGTGTGGAATGTCATGTTAGTTCTTAATGGCATAGCATGAGAAATTGCATTCTAATTATATTCATTATTTTTATTGTGTAAGAGAAGGTAAAATAAGCCCCATCAGTTCTGTGCCCCTTCCCTTCTGAAACAAAACCCTTCTAGGATCTCATGTCAGAGTACCATTTGCGAAATATCAATTTAGATTATCTTTATTTTTAAAGGTTCAACCACAGGTATAAGCCATTCCTTGAGGTTCTTATTTACTGCCCTGTGGCCACCTGTCATATTCCACATGCTGACAAATGGGTTAGCATCCTTGCATACAATGCAGTGTAACACTTCAGTAACTACTATTTTAGGTTGGAGCTTCATATTATAATGGTTTAATTTTTTTTCTCCTCCGAGGGCTATTTCTCACATGAAGGAGAAACAATTTAAAGCTTCAACTTGGAGTTATGCATGAAAATGAGCATTAGTTGATCAGGAGTGTATTTGTGTCATTTCAGGACTTGGTTACGTTCAAGGATGTGGCAATAGACTTTTCCCAGGAGGAATGGGAATGGCTGAACCCTGCTCAGAGGAATTTGTACAAGAATATGATGTTGGAGAACTATCAGAACCTGGTATCACTGGGTAAGAATATTTTCTGCTCTGCATAATTTACAATTACATTAGGGACTTCTTATATTTTTATTTATTATTAAAGCTTTTTTAAAAAAGATTTTATTTGAGGGGCACCTGAGTGGCTCAGTGGGTTAAAGCCTCTGCCTTTGGCTCAGGTCATGGTCTCGGGGTCCTGGGATCGAGCCCCGCATCGGGCTCTCTGCTGGGCGGGGAGCCTGCTTCCCCCTCTCTCTCTGCCTGCCTCTCTGCCTACTTGTGATCGCTCCCTCTGTCAAATAAATAAATAAAATCTTAAAAAAAAAAAAGATTTTATTTGAGAGAGAAAGAGAGTGATAGAGCACGAATGGGGTGCAGGGGCAGAGAGAGAGGGAGAAGCCGACTCCCCTCTGAGCTGGGAGCCCGACTCAGGGGCTTGATCCCAGGACCTGGAGATCATGACCTGAGCCAAAGGAAGATGCCCTACCATTTGAGCCACCCAGGTACCCTGAAAAGATGTATTTCATGAATGAATGAGCAATGCATGCACAATGCTTCTCTGAGAAGCCCCTTTTATGCTTGTGGTTCACTGAGCTTCTTGAAACTAAATATATGTCTTTCATCAAATTTGAATAATTTTTGGCATTATTTCTTCAAATAATTTTTTCTGCTCTCTCTCCTGGTATTTCAATTACAAGTATATTAGAACCTTTGACATTATGCTCTAGGTAGCTGAAGATCTGTTCATTATTTAAAATGTTTTTCTTTGTATGTGAGATTAGGTAATTTCTATTGACCTAACTTCAAATTTACTTACTCTTTTTGTGTCTTCTTCAATGTCTTGCTAAGTCAATGTAGTGAATTCTTTAAAAATATTTATTTATTTATTTATTTGAGAGAGAGAGACCGAGCACAAGTGGGAGGGGAAAGGGAGAGAGAATCTCAAGCAGACTGTGCACCGAGCACGGAGCCCGATGGAGGGCTTGATCCAGGACACAGATCAGGACCTCAGCCAAAACCAAGAGTTGGATACTTAACCAACTGCACCACCGAGACACCCCAAATGTAGTGAATTTTTAAATTTCGGATACTATATTTTTCAATTCTAAAGTTTGCACTTGGTTCTTTTTTTATAATTTCAATTTCTCTGCTGAAAAATTCTAAGCATCTTTTCCTTTACATTTTTGAGTATGGATATAATAACGGTTTTTAAATCCTAGTCTACTAATTCCAAAATCTGTGGTATCACTGGTTAGCTCTTCATTAATTGCTTAGTTTTCTGAGTGTGATTCACTTTTTCCTCTTTCTACTTAGGTGTAATAATTTTGGATTTTATCTCAGACACTATAAATAATACATTGTAGAGGCTGTAGATTCTGTTATATTCCTCTGAAGAATTTTTTTATGTTGTGTTAGTCACCATACAGTATATCATTACTGTTTGATGCAGCGTTCCATGATTCATTGTTTGTGTAAAACACCCAGTGCTCCATGCAATACGCGCCCTCCTTAATGTCCATCACTGGATTAACCCATCCTCCCACTCCCTCCCCTCTCAACCCTCAGTTTGTTTCCCATCTCTCATGGTTCGTCTCCCCCTCTGATTTCCCCCTTCTTCATTTTTCCCTTCTTTCTCTTAATGTCCTCCACACTATTCCTTATGTTCCACATATTAGTTCCACATATGATAATTGTTTTTCTCTGCTTGACTTATTTCACTCAGCATAATCCCCTCCAGTTCCATCCATGTTGATGCAAATGGAGGGTATTCATCCTTTCTGAGGGCTGAATAATATTCCAGGCAGTTAACTTGACTCAGACTCCAAACTCTGTCTCTAGGGGCTCTTTTTTTTTTTTTTTTTAAGATTTTATTTATTTATTTGACAGAGAGAGAGAGATCACAAGTAGGCAGAGAGGCAGGCAGAGAGAGAGAGGGGGAAGCAGGCTCCCTGCTGAGAGCGGCTCTCCCCGAGAGCCCAATGCGGGGCTCGATCCCAGGACCCTGAGATCGTGACCTGAGCCGAAGGCAGAGGCTTATCCACTGAGCCCCAGGTGCCCCTGTCTCTAGGGGCTCTTTACAATACATCACTTATTGGCTGTCTGATGATCCTGTGAAAATGCTGAGCAGAATTTCTGCCCCGAGTTCCTTAGAAAATTGTTTAACTTTTATAGGGTTGACTATTGGCAGTCCCACTAGACTATGCCAGAAGCTTTATGTAATCTGTCTCTAAAATGTGTTTTACCCTTTGATCTAATTCATGTTATGTCATTTCACTAATATTGAGGAACTGACTTATAGTTCTGAAATACCCAAAATGTGGCCAATTTTCATGTCTTTTTTTTTTTTTTTTTTTGGTATGCAGGTCTTTGTATCTCTAAGCCATATGTGATCTCCTTATTGGAGCAAGGGAAAGAGCCTTGGGAGATGAAGACAGAGATGACAAGAAGCCCATTCCCAGGTGAGTGTGGGAGAACCAGATAGGGGAATCCTTTCTAAATAATGGCTCAACTATTTTCAAAGGTGATACTTTCTCCTTTCTTATGCTATTTAGAAACTCTTCTCAAACCTTCTAAGCCTGAGGAGAAAATCGAAACTTTACTGCTTAGCATAGGCTCCCCAAATGTCTAGATATCTCTTCTCTCTAATAGCTAACTCAATTTGCAAAAATCTCTATCCAGCCCTTTCCTATCCCCTCTCTCTTTTTGCCATTTAGAGTTATATAAGCTTCTCTGTTTCTTAAATCTTAACTCCTAAATTAGGTGCTACTTGAAAATCATAATCTTTCCTACTGCTTTAAATCTTTGCTTTCCTGTTGCAAATAGGAAAGACCCAGACCTTACCAGCCCCTGTGTAACCAGCTCCATCCTACTTTTCTTACCTTATCCCCTATGATTTTTTAGCTTTTTCACTCTACTTTAGGACAGAGTTTTCTAAATTTTGTGAGGTACCCAGGTATTCAGGTATGTTAAAGGTATGCCAACATACGGAATCTCTAAGCCTTGAGAGACCAGGAGGCAGTCTGTGTTCCAAGTTTGGTTGCTTCTGGATCATAGGCAGTATCATTCTTTTGTCTCCGTTTGCCTTACAGATGTTGACAAGTGCCTGACAGTACAGTTGAGAAGCACTGCACTTACCTGTTGGTCACCTGTTCTGAACTCACCGAGCTCTTTACTGATTCAGGCTTTTGCACTTCCTGTGTTCTCTGCCCACAATGCCCTTCTCTCGGCTGTCTGTCCATGCTTGACTCTTGTTGGGTTTGGCCAGCAAACCCTGAGACGACAAATGAAAAGATTATTCCAGACACCCTAGTAGGAGAAAAGAGAGGTCCTGGGGACCAGACGCTCTCGTGGCGAAAGGTCCTGAGCCAAACTCTGCCTCCACTTTCATTGTGAATGTTATTAATACAACAAGAGAATAAGAAAAACAAGAATGAATGTGAACCTGTAATAATCAGGACGTGGTACAGGGAGTATTGTGTGACTAGAACAAGCTGTGCTCGTAATGGGCATGTAGATAGTGAGTGCATGAGGTATGTGACCGCCAAAGATAAATGTTTCTTCTAAGTCAAGCATTTACTCCCTGGATGAGTGCATTGAGCCGCACTGAGGATCTGGCTGTTTTCAGCCCAGAAACCTTAAAGGGGGCCCAGTTTTCTGGACACACCTTCTTTGCTTTTCAACTGGTTTCATCCAGGGAGGCATGTGTTTATTAAATCGTACCTAGCCAGGCACTGTGAATTCCCACAGACTCTGAGGCCAGAGCTCAAAAACCATCTCTTCAGAGGCCTTCCCTAACCACCTTCTGTAATGAGCATTTCCTTATTCCAACCCAGTTACTTTCTATCAAGCCACTGTTTATTTTCTTTGTAACACTCAGGAAAGCTTACAATTAACCTGCTTATGGTTTACATGCTTATTTTTTGCCTCCCCCACTGAACTGAATGTTCACAAAGACAAGGGAATGTTGAGATCATACATGATAATTGTGCCTATGTGAAATTCTCCTTTCACTTCCATAACAGTATTTGATCTTTACATTGTGAGATAATTTGGATCCTAGACTTCCAGGGTCCTCCAAATAGCCAAATATTGGAAGAGAAATTAGCCCTGCTTAGACATGCTTTATACTTTGGTTGTGTAGGAATTTACCACTCCCCTTAAATAGGGAAATATAGGAACTTTCCTGATAAGAAGTAATAATTGGCCTTGTGAAGAATAGGCAGCTAGAAGGAAGGGGGTTGAAGCCTATAAATTTGGTGGGATATTGAGTCACAATATAGATTCAACTCTTATTGAGTACAATATCTCAGCATCTGTGTTGAGAAGGGCCAAAAATATAAGGGAGAACCATGTTTCCCATGGGAGGTTGTGGTGTTGAAGACTACCTTTATGGGAGGAATCCATGATGTATCCAGCTTTCTGTTTTTTCTGTCCAGTATTTCTCCCCTCAGTCGTCTGAGTAAGAAAAACCATAAGTGATGGGTTCATTGAACTCTCATGGCCTCAATTCTAGAATTACTGCAGCCTGAGTGTTAGGAAGGAAAGAAGGACGTAGGAAGGGGTAGAAAGCTTGTTAACACTTCAGAGTCCTTAACTGCTTTAGTGGATTTGATCTCTTCCATCTCTGAACTTTAATACTAGTTTTACTTTTTACCACATGGGCTCTCACTTGATATTTCATGTTTTCTTCTCGGTTACTTTCTTTGTTGGTCTTGCCTTTCTAATCACTTTCTATATTCCTCAAGAACAACTGGTCTTTTATTACATTAGTGACCATAATGCTTGACACATAGTAGAAAACTGCTTTAGGGAGCATTGGATTAGTCAGTAATTTACTATGGATAAGATAGGAAGGGAAAATGCTTTCTCTTTCGCCCTTTCTTTTCTTTTTTTCAAAGATCTTTTAACAAATTTTATTTATTTGACAGAGAGAGACACAGCGAGAGAGGGAACACAAGCAGGGGGAGTGGGAGAGGGAGAAGCAGGCTTCCCGTGGAGCAGGGAGCCCAATGCGGGGCTCAGTCCCAGGACCCTGGGATCATGACCTGAGCCGAAAGCAGGTGCCTAATGACTGAGCCACCCAGGTGCCCGTCTTTTACCCTTTCTTTTTTTCTTTCTTTCTTTGACACAGAGAGAGAGATCACAAGTAGGCAGAAAGGCAGGCAGAGAAAGGGGGAAGCAGGCTCCCTGCTGAGCAGAGAGCCCGATGCGGGGCTCGATCCCAGGACCCTGAGATCATGATCTGAGCCGAAGGCAGAGGCTTTAACCCACTGAGCCACCCAGGCACCCCCTTTTGCCCTTTTTCTTTCTTTCTTTCTTTCTTTCTTTCTTCCTTCCTTCCTTCCTTCCTTCCTTCCTTCCTTTCTTTCTTTCTTTCTTTCTTTCTTTCTTTCTTTCTTTCTTTCTTTTCTTTTCTTTTCTTTTCTTTTCTTTCTTTCATTTGACAGAGAGGAGAGAGATCACAAGTAGGCAGAGAGGCAGGCAGAGAGAGGGGGGGAAGCAGGCTCCCCGCTGAGCAGAGAGCCCGATGCGGGGCTCGATCCCAGGACCCTGGGATCATGACCTGAGCCGAAGGCAGAGGCTTTAACCCACTGAGCCACTTAGGTGCCCCTTTTTTGCCCTTTCTTGATACCAACCTTTCCCCTCAAGTTTTCTCTTAGTATCATCTCTTCAATACAGATTTCTTTATGTTTTTACTGAGGACTTATATATGCTTGACTTTCTGTGATATATGTTAAGTGACTTAGTAGTAGTGTTTAAAGCATATCATTCCTTCCCTGAAGCTTATGTTCTAGCTCACAAAGCAAGAAAAGTATTTTAAGTGGCAGTAAAAAGAACATAATAGTAATATGCACCTACGTATATCATTACGAAACTAGTTTATTCAAAAAGACTTACGGCAAAATGCCATTAAGATGGGGCCTGGGAGGGGTGCCTGGGTGGCTCAGTGATTGGGTGTCCGCCTTTGGCTTGGGTCATGGTCCCGGGGTCCTGGGATCGAGCCCCGCATCGGGCTTCCTGCTCAGCAGGGGGCCTGCTTCTCCCTCTCCCACTCCCCCTGCTTATGCTCCCTCTCTCACTGTGTCTCTCTCTGTCAAATTAAAAAAAAAATCTTTTAAAAAAAAGATGTGGCCTGGGAAGTGACACTCTTCGTAGGCTGGTGAAAATTAGAACATGAATGGAAAAATGCCTTTTTTCCTGAAGTTCAGCCTGAAGTTCAGGGATCTCTGAGAACTGAAGGGTTCACTGTATTGAAACATGGAGCAATGGTACATACAAATTCTATTTTCTGGTTATGAAAAGATGAGTCTAGGCATTTACCTAAACCCCCAGGGAAGTCATAAAGCATAAGGTATTTGTGGTTGCTGGGAATCTGTAGAGATTTTTGATCAGCAGTAGTTATATGATGATATTAATATTTAAACAACATTAACCTACCTGTATATGCAAGTCAACTAGAAGTGGGAAAGAATCAAGGAATGGTGTTTATTTTATAGTCTGTTACATTAATATAGGATAAAATAAAATATTATTATCATAGCCTACTTCTCTGGGGCCTCATTATCCTACATTTAATTCTCTTTTCCTACATTTCCTACCTTATCTTACATAATCACCTTTTCCATGTTACCCTGAGCTCTGAAATCCACTCGAATATTTTTCAGTTGATATGCTGGTGCATAATAGATTTTGTGGGATTCACTATTTTTGAATCACCTTGTCCACATTAAATATTTCCTTTGTTATATACCATGATAAAGGAAGCACTTGCTTTTTTGTTATCTTTCAGATTTGGGATCTATATATGAGACGCAAGGATTATTTCTGAAGCAGTTCATGTATGATGATGTGTTAATGGAGAGGATTACAGACTATGGACTTGAGTGTTCCACTTACAGAGAAAATTGGAAATGTGAAGATCTTTTTGAGAGGCAGTTGGTAAGTCGAGAGGCATTTATCAGGCACGAAGTAACCACTCATAAGAAAGCTCTTACTAAGGAAATAGATCACAATTATAACAAATCTGGGAAATCTGGCCATCTAGACAATATAGAAGAAAATGTTTATAATCACAAGTCAGATAAAAAAAGCTTTTCCCAAAATTCCATGGTAGTAAAACACAAGAAAGTCTATGCAGGAAAGAAACTTTTTAAATGTCATGAATGTGAGAAAACCTTTACCCACAGCTCCTCCCTTACTGTTCATCAGAGAATTCATACTGGTGAAAAACCATATGAATGTAAAGAATGTGGGAAAGCCTTCAACCAGAGTCAGCACCTTGTTCAACATCACAGAATACATACGGGGGAGAAACTCTTTGAATGTAAAGAATGTAGGAAAGCCTTCAGCCAAAATGTGCACCTTATTCAACATCAAAGAATTCATACTGGAGAAAAACCGTATAAGTGTATGGAATGTAGAAAAGCCTTCAGCCAACCTGCACACCTTGCTCAGCACCAGAGAATTCATACTGGGGAGAAGCCCTATGAATGTAAGGAATGTGGGAAAGCCTTCAGTGATGGCTCATCCTTTGCCCGACATCAGAGATGTCACACGGACAAAAGGCCCTATGAATGTATTGAATGTGAGAAAGCCTTCAGGCAGAACACATCCCTTATTCGTCACTGGAGGTATTATCATACTGGAGAGAAACCTTTTGATTGCATCGATTGTGGGAAAGCTTTCAGTGATCACATAGGCCTTATTCAGCATAGGAGAATTCATACTGGAGAGAAACCCTATAAATGTAAAGTGTGTGGGAAAACTTTCAGTTATGGCTCATCCCTTACCGTCCATCAGAGAATTCACACAGGAGAGAAACCTTATGAGTGTATTGTCTGTAGGAAGGCCTTCAGCCATCATGCTTCCCTCACACAACATCAAAGAGTGCATTCTGGAGAGAAACCTTATGAATGCAAGGAATGTGGGAAAGCCTTTAGACAGAGTATACACCTTGCTAGTCATTTGAGAATTCATACTGGCGAAAAACCCTATGAATGTAAAGAATGTGGAAAAGCTTTTAGCATCAGTTCACAGCTGGCTACTCATCAGAGAATTCATACTGGAGAGAAACCATATGAATGTAAGGAATGTGGTAAAGCTTTCAACCAGAGGGCACACCTTGCCCAACATCATAAAATTCATACAGGAGAGAAACCTTATGAGTGTAACGAATGTGGCAAAACCTTCAGCCAGACTACCCGCCTTATTCAACATCAGAGAATTCATACTGGAGAGAAACCCTATAAATGTAGCGAATGTGGAAAGGCTTTTAGCGATAGCTCATCCCGTTCTCAGCATCGGAGACTCCACACTGGCCAAAGGCCCTATGAATGTGTTGAATGCGAGAAGGCATTTAGAACAAAATCATCCCTTATTTGTCATCAAAGATGTCATACTGGGGAGAAACCTTATGAATGTAGTGTGTGTGGTAAAGCCTTTAGCCATCGTCAATCCCTTACTGTTCATCAGAGAATTCATTCTGGAGAAAAACCATATGAATGTCAGGAATGTGGGAAAACCTTTAGCCAGATTGGACACCTTAATCTACATAGAAGAATTCATACCGGAGAGAGATCTTATGAATGTAAAGAATGTGGAAAAGTCTTCAGACAAAGTGCACACCTTAGTCATCATCAGAAAGTTCACGCTGCAGAGTCGTCTCAGGCATCCAGCTCTTCCTCACCCCATATGTCGCCAAGCCCCATGGCTATATCTGCTAGATATTTTTGGAATTCATCCACTTCTTTCAATTCTCGTTGTCCTACTCCCAAACACAGTCATTTCACCTGGACTGTTCCAGTATAAAAACTGCTTACATCCTCTTTTATTCCCTTCAAGTTCATTCTTCACACAACTGCCACGGTGGTCTTTTAAACATGTAAATGTAATTAAACTACCCTCTTAAAACCCTGGTTAGGAAATTTAAACTATTTGATGCATATAAAGTGCTTAGCATAGTGCCTGACCCAGACTAAGTGCTTGGTAAATGTTAAGTCAGTATCATTCAGAGTCTGTTTAAAAATTATTTTTGAATAGGGAACTCTGGAAAGCAGTATATCAATACTGGGAGATTATAAGAATTTTGGAACTGAAGCTACATCTTACAGTGGATAATGAGGATTAGCATGTGTAGTATTTTTAAAGTTTGACATCAGAATAACATAGTGGCTTTCTCATGACTCCAAGGCTGTATGCCTTTGTTGGTGCAGAAATTTAGTGTGACCTGGTACATAGAATATGTTTTAGGAAGTGTCTAAAGCTCTGGATAAGACTGAAACAAAAGAATCAGAATTTACTGGGAAGAATATAAGACTATGGTTAATCAAGGCCAAAAAAAAAAAAAAAAAGAAGAAAAGAAAAGAAAAATCCCTTAATATTTAAAACTGAAACAATAGGGAACTTGAGTAATCTAACCCTATTTTAAGACACCTGGGTTTACAGATTAATTCTCAGCTTTCAAGGAACCACTAACCAAACTGTTGTAGAGTACAGAAAAAATATTTAAAACAATACTTGGAAGTATTTGAAATACTTCTTTCATGAGGCTAATTCAGTTCTGATATCAACCCCCCCAAAATGAAATGATAGCTTAATTTACTTACGGTTCTATATAGAAAGGAAATTATTAATCTCTTTTGAAGGAGAACAGAGGAGATCCACACATGCTTCTAGATAGACGTTTCAATACTGTAATGATGTCTACATTCACTTAATTCCGGTCATGATAACTGTAGGATATTTTTACATTGACAGTTTTGTTCTGATAATCATGTGGAGTGGTAAGTAGGCAAGCATCATAGGAAATTTTGGAAAAGATCATATACCCATGAATTCAGTGTATTGCAAAAGTAGTTTTTTTTTTAAGTTTCTATTTATTTTTAAGTAATCTCTACATCCAATGTGGAGCTTGCACTCACAACCCCAAGATCAAGAGTCACATGTTCCTCCGACTGAGCGAGCCAGATGCTCCACAAAAGTGGTATTTTTGATATATCAGTGGGGGAGATGGATTACTTAAGTGGCGTTTGACAATTATCCAACTGGAAGTAAAATCAGAACTACATTTTACTCTGTACAGAGAAGTTCCCTGAATCTGGATTAAGGATGTAATAGGAAACACAAAATTCTAGAAGAGAATATAGAATATTTGTATCCCTTTGAGTTCAGGAAGTCTTGGTGGACACAGAGTCCAGAAGCCATGAAGAGAGAATGACAGGAAGGAGCATGTAAAAGATTTAGACCTTTTGCATGGTATAAGGCATTATGCAAAGTTAAAAGGTACATGACGGGCCGGGAGATATTTTAAACATAAACATATTATGAAGGATATAGCCCTTCTAAAAAGTGCTGTTGAAAAGCAGCAAGGATAAGATACAATTTGAAAAGCACACCAACAAGCAACTCACAGTTACAGAACATGAAATTGTCGAATAAAATAGAGAAAGTTTCTAACTGCAATAATGATCAGATAAATTGAAGTTTTAAAAAGCCCTCGCCACCAACATAAATCACAAATTTTATGGATAATATCTAGTACTGTTGTAGATGTGAGAAATCTATTTTTGTACATTGTGAGGATAAATTGGTTAAAAGCCATTTTAGAAGTTAATCTGTTACCTGTCTACATTTTAAATGTAATCACTTTGCTGCAATTCTAAATCTAGGAATTTATCTTCTTGAAAAGCACAAGTGCAGAAATATAGGTGCATAAGCACATTTATTATAGAATTGCAAGAAATTTGGAGCAGCTTAGATGTGTGGCACTAGTAAACTAGTTAGTCAGTTAAATTATAGAAAACAGTAGATCACATACTCACTGAAAAGAATGAGGTAGATTTTCATACAGAAAGATATCTTACAATTTACTAATTGATGGTGTAATTTTCATAATTATAATATGATTACATTGTTATAAATACCAAAAATTTATAAAGTTAAAATTAGGAAAATACATGCATATTAGATATTTATTTTTGTCTACAATACAAATTGAAAACATGCACACAGAAATACACAGAGACTTTTTCCCTGGGCTGCTCTGACGTCATTCAGTGAGGTTTTGCGTTGCCAGTTGTACCTGGTTCACTTTAATCCAATCAGAAACTCTCCTTGGACACGAGGAATTTGTAAGCGAGTCATCCTTTGGCCACAACTTAAGGATACTGCCTGTGTTCCTGCTGCTCTGCTCGCTAGAGCTGACGTGTTTCATATTCTTCCCAAGTTGTATCCTATTGTATCTTGTCTTCATTTTAAAATTAGATTAAGTTCTTTTGCCCTCAACCAAAGAAACCTAACCAATACAGAAACTGGTATCCTTGAATGGATTTCAGGCAAAACGTCCTGAGAAAATGTGGATTATTATTAAAGATTGATTATTGGATGAAATGAGGTTCCTATTCGTATTTTGTGCCATTCAAGTAGCATGCTTTAATAGCAACAGTAAAACAGTTAATCAGCTGTGGTTGAGCTCATTTTCAGACTAATCGAAAGGACAAGAAATGCCAGTCCAAAGGGTTTGTATGATGCTTTTTCAAAATGGAATTGGAAAATATAAAGCAAAAGCAATAATGACTTTTTAAAGTTTTTGCTTTATTTTTTTAAAGATTTTATTTATTTATTTGACACAGAGAGAGAGATCACAAGTAGGCAGAGAGGCAGGCAGAGAGAGAGGGGGAAGCAGGCTCCCTATTGAGCAGAGAGCCCGATGCGGGGCTCAATCCCAGGACCCTGAGATCATGACCTGAGCCGGAGGCAGAGGCTTTAATCCACTGAGCCACCCAGGCACCCCAAAGTTTTTGCTTTAAAGCATGGACTAGAATACCAGCCATTTTAGTATCATAGTTAAAAGACTTTTCCTTGTAGCTCTATGATTGTTAAATATCAAAGAATGAGCTACAATGCCAAGTGAATTCTCAATTTTGGCTGATTTTTTTTTTAATATTTTATTTATTTATTTGACAGAAAGAGATCACAAGTAGGCAGAGAGGAAGGCAGAGGGAGAGGGGGAAGCAGGCTCCTCGCTAAGCGGAGAGCCTGATGCGGGGCTGGATCCCAGGACCCTGAGATTATGACCTGAGCCAAAGGCAGAGGCTTAACGCACTGAGCCACCCAGGTGCCCCAATTTTGGCATATTTCTTATGTAAATTGTTTGACATTAAGGGATATTTGCTATCCTGGTTACTGGAATGAGGATTTGTGGGAGAATTTGGGGATTTTAAAACTTTTAAGCCCATAAGAAACCTTAAGAAACCATACCAACTAATTATCCTTTGCCTGAGATAACTGTGGATGAAGGTTAAAGGTTAACCTAGTTCCCTTTTAACTCACCAACACTGTGGCTTCATTGATTTAAAAAAGAAAGAAAGAAAATCTGAAATCTGATTCTGAAGTGGCCTACAGGTTGATATAAGAGGTTAGGGGAGGGTTGAGAGACTCTGCAAAGTATCGACATTTATATCAGAATCCAGAAAATGGCTGCAGGGGCGCCTGGGCAGCTCAGTGGGTTAAAGCCTCTGCCTTCGGCTCAGGTCATGATCTCAGGGTCCTGGGATCGAGCCCCACATCGGGCTCTCTGCTCAGCGGGGAGCCTGCTTCCTTCTCTCTCTCCGCCTGCCTCTGCCTACTTGTGATCTCTCTCTCTCTGTCAAATAAATAAAATAAAATCTTTTTAAAAAATGGCTGCAAAAATGGGTTTTCATAGGGCTTGACCTCAGATATTAGAACAAAATTTTGAACAGGGCTGAATTTATGCTATACACACAGGGTATTATGTATTTGATGGGCTGATTTGTGCAGTTTATTGCTTTTCTCATAATTTTCTAGGTAGATAAATGCAAATCTCATAAGGGCTGACTGAAACAAAACAATATTTAAAGCACAAAAATGACCTTGCCTGATACACAGGAAGGAACCGGAACATTTGGGATGCTGAACTTGCTTTCTCATGTCTGACTTTCTCACTTGTCTTATCATTAGGCTTCCTGAGACAGGGCCAAAATGCCTTTCCTTGAACCTGTGCCGTGAGGAAAGCATCGCTATCTTTAGAGGGTATTTAGAGGGTACTTTATTCGCCAACCTTAAGATGTCTGGCATTCTGGGAAGGGGGGCTGCTCTTAGAACGGGATTTCTGGTGTCTAGCAAGTGTGGCCGCCCAGGAAATGCTGAGCCCTCGCAGCAACTCACCAGAAGCAAAGCGGTTGATTTAGCGGTGCACTTGGGCAGGCTCATTCTGGCTTGTAAGAGCTAACTGTTATATTTTTAGAAATTTTGTGAACTGGTTGTTAAAAGGTGTGTACGTATATGTGTTCATATATGTGTGTGTAGAAATATATACATGTAAATACACGTTTGTACTCGGTAATATATAACCTGCATGTATCGTATACATATGTTTATAGGTTATAGTCTTAAGTTTTTACTATAACCAATAAGTTATATTAAAAACAGACAATAGTTTGGAAACGGAGTTTTGAGCATTTCCCATATTTCATTAATGATTTAACATTTGTAGGGGGGACATACCAACACAATAGTTGCTGCTTTGCATCTCTTCCTAACTCTGCATTCAGTGACATGTTAGGAACTTTAACTCAAATATGATGGGAGTACTTAACAGCATACACCACAAATCAAGGCTGGTTGACTTTAAAAGTTGACAGTGAGAATGTTAGTAAATCAGGTTAAACTTAAAAATGTGTCATGTCTGTACATTGTAAACTGTACAAAAAGTAGAGGAAATATTCTTCTGGTATTCAGAAGCTGTTATTTAGCAAAGAGCTCAGTCCTGTCATTGACCTAACAAGCAAAGTTCTGACCTATGTCCCCATCTTGTTTCACTTTGATCTTACTCTTTTTTTTTTTTTAAAGATTTTATTTATTTGTCAGAGAAAGATCACAAGTAGGCAGAGAGGCAGGCAGAGTTTGACCCTGGGATCCATGACCTGAGCCAAAGGCAGCTGCTTAACCAACTGAGCCACCCAGGCGTCCCAGTTTGATCTTACTCTTGAACGTAAATGAAAATATCAACCAACATTGTCAGAATTATACCCATTTGTCAGTTTTAAGCATACGTTGGTAAAAGTCAACAAAGGCATTCTAAGAGAATCAACTGATATACAGAATTGACAATCCAAGAGTATTGTATTTTCCTATCCTTTGTAAATGTGTGCTACGCATGTGTAAAATTACAGTAAACTTACTGAACACTTCTCTCCCCTGGGAAGCTTCATGTCAAACTGTACCAGCATACCACTGATGGTCTGACAGATTGCCGACTGTGATTGCTACCAGGTCTACAAATGAGATCAGTAGTCAACCACTGAAAGTTTACTTTGTTATTTGTCTAAAAACACTCATGTCTGGTCACGGAGGCCTCAGTCCAGTTAGGCCCCATCCTAGAAGCTGCCTGTCACCCTATCCCCAGATCTGGGTGTGTGGACAGGAGGCTGGGTACTCCTGACGAAACCTTCCAATAACACCACTATGACTTTTACTCCTAGGATTCCCAAAAGAATGGCAGCCATTTACCAAGGTAAGTGCATATTAAGGAAAAGGAAATAGCATTTTTGGGAGAATTGTAGGTTACAAGGACATGTACTGCGGTCGTTCTGGAGGATTATGGGGCAATTTTTGCCTTGGTCCAGCTCAGAGTAGGCCCTGCGAGATCCTGTTCCAGTCATTTGCCTTTTCGCTCCAAGATCCATTTTCCGCCTTATCCCTTGCTCTACACTATTGCAAGTGTTTAAGCTCTGCAGGTGACGTTTCCCAGAGTGCTTTGACAGCTGGTTTTCTATCTGGTTTACTAAGTGGGAGGCACTAGCCATATACCACAAGGTGAGAGCTGGGGAGAAGCCGGGGTATTTCTCTCTCACTTGCTCTGCTTTGCGTGGTGGCTATGGTGATAGTTACATCGCCTCTGTTCTACCTCCCTCCAGTCACCCCTTTTTATGGTCCCACCTCCTGCTACGGACATCCCTATGGATCTACCTAGCTCTAAGTGGCCCTGGTTCCTGGCTTGATATCCCCTCCAACCTTTGGCCTTCAAGCTCCAGGGTTGGTAACTGCTCTCCTGTAACGGATCTGAGTTGCCTCCCTGTTCTTCCTCTCACCTCTCCCAGGACCTCTTTATTACATTTCCTGTGTTAAATTCCCTCTACTGAACCCACCCCAGCCGTGCCATTTTACTAATTCAAAGAAAGTCTCTTAATTAAAGTGGTTTAAATTCAGTTCTATGCTGGCGAGGGCTCTACAACTTTATTTTAAATGAGAAAATATTTACACACAGATGTTAAGTGTAAAATTTCATGAGTTTTTAAAAGCTAGTACAGTAAAACATACTTTAGGTGTAGAATTCTAATTTTGACAAATTCCTACAGTCCTGTAACTATTAGGACCAAGATATAGAAGACCTTTGTAGTGTGTATCCTCCTGCGCCCTGCTCCTACCCACCACTCATCTCTTTTCTGTCTTAAGTGATATTACAAAATAATGTAACAGCATGTAGCCTCTTGGGCCTGTGATGGCGAGTGTAACAACGGCATTATGCCCCTGCTCTTGTTAAGCGAGGTTATTCACTGAGCGGAAAGAGGCTTTCAGCTCCAGGGATCCAGAAAGGTCTGGACGGCTCTGGTAAGACTGTCCCTAAACTCGTAAATGTGGAAACACATCAGTTAACTCAGATAACGATGACGGTTATGCAGCAGATGTTAAACAGTCCCGAGGTGAGTGGTGGCATTTGTGATCACGAGACTGGGCAGCGATCTGTGAGGATGACAGGTGGGAACCAGGTCCCCAGGGGAGTCTGGGCGAAGGCCGTGCAGGTGCAGGACCCACAGGCGCAGGGGGAGTGGCACCCGGAGGATGGGTGTGGGGGGCGGGGAGGCCCGAGTGTCCAGGGACACGGGGACCCACCTGGGGTCAAAGGCGCGCAGCGAATCGGACGCGAAGGCACGCTGTGCTCACACGCCCCCAGCACAGTCACACTGTGGACCCCGGCAAGGCCCCAGCGCTGCCCGTCGCCGCGCGCGTCCCCTCACTCGGTCGGCGGTGACACCCGTGGGAGACCACCCGAGGAGCGCGCCACCTGCCGCGCCCTAGCACCGCCCACGTCAGCCCTGCGGCCCCGCCCCTCGCCGTCAGTCCCGCCCCCCCGGCATGGACCGCGCCTGCGCGAGTCCGAGCCCGGCGCCGACTCCCAGAAGCCTGTGGGGTGCTGCCTGTCCGTCGCGAGGCCTGTACTTCCGTCCAGGCTCGGGCAGGGTGTCGATGGCCACCCGGAGGCCGCGGTCCCGAAGAGCCGGAAGCGGCCGGCCCGGAGAGGAGACGGCGGACGCCGTGTAGGCCCGGGGAGGGCCGGCGCTTCGCGGCCTGCGCTCCCTTCAGTCCCGCCGCCGCCCTGGCCGGGACTACACCTCCCAGGGGGCTTTGCGGTGACCGCCCACGCCCACTTCCGGCGGCGGCCCGCGGCCCGGGTTCGCGCGGCCGGCGGGGTCGGGGGCTCGGCTGCCGCGGTGGGCGCGGGGCGGGGCGGCGTGGGGCGGGGCCCGCTGGACGCCGGGCGCGCCCGCGGCGGGTGCGGGGAACGGGCGCGCGCGCCGCGGCGGCATGCAGGGGGCGGCGAGTGCGGTCAGGGGCGCGGGGCCCCGCGGGCGGGGGTCCCCGCCGCGGCGCGGCGCTCCCCGCACAAAGCCCGGGGCGGGCCGAGGCCGGACCGCGGGGACCCCGGCTGCCTTCGCCCGCCCTGCCCGGGGAAGGCCGCGCGCGAGGAATGGCTCCCCATCCAGAGGCCGGCGAGGAGCGGTGACCACGGGGCCTGAGAGCCGAGGTGAGGGTGACAGGTGGTCGGGCCGGGTGAACGCGGCGAATTCACCCCCTCCGAGCGCGGGGAGGGTGAGGCCTTGGGGCAAAGGGCGTCTCGCGCCCACGTGCTGGTGAGTGGCTGTCCCTAGGCTCCGAGGCTGGGAGGTGGGAGGAATGCAAAGGTTTGGGAGTTGACCCTGAGTCCGAGCATCCAGCGGCGGTGCAGGGGGGACCGTGACTTGCCCAGGGTCGGCCTGACCCCACACCACCCTAATTCATGCTCCCGGAGAGAGAAAGCCCCTCTCCCGCCGTGGCAGTCCTTAGGTAGAGTGACAGTCCTCTACAGATCAGTCCCTTCAAAATTGGCCCATCCAATCGTCCCTGAGCATTTGATTCTCCACCTGTTGAAGCCCTTTCTGATTTATGGCCGCAGGTTAAGACTCAGCAGCAAGGGGCCGTTTCCAGCGTGGTGATGAGGAGCGTAGTGTAGACTCGCTCTGCAGCGGCTCCTTTCTCTTCCCCCAGCTCTTCCTTCCGGGGGCGCTAGCGCTGCCCTTCTTCTCCAGGAGAGGAGGCAGAAGCAGGAGGCAGCAGGGACCAGAACTGAGCTGAAAGCCACGTCCCAGGTGAGTTGGCATTTCCGCTCTCCTCTCAGAAATGCGGTCTTGCTTTTCAGGACTTAATAATGTTTATTTTCTTTTGAAAGTTTTCAGTTTAAGAGACCTGTCCTGGGAGCTGGTTCCCATTTCCTCCCACTCTGGTGAGTGATGGGCCACAGGGGTAGCCCAGGGCCTCCCTCCCTGCTTCCTCGTCATCCCATTCGGTGTTCATTCTTCATCGGTGAAGTGACTCAGCCCCTCGCTGGCCACTTTTCTCAGAGGGACTCTGGTGGAGCCGGAAGGTACTCCTGGGGCAAGCACGGCAGCTGCTTGTGCTGTGCCCGTTGGGTTTTCTGTCTACTTGGTGCCAGTCCCTGGAGAAGTGGAAGGCTAAACCCCAGTCCCTGCTCTCAAGGAGCCCACAGCTCTTTGAGAGTCGTGAAAAAGTCATGGAAGTCATGGAAAGTCATGGAAGCGAACCAAGGTTCTCGAGTGCAGGTGAGAGCTGACTAGAGGAGCTCTTGGCTTCTAGCTTCCTGTGAGGGAAGGGCAGGGCATCTTTCCCAAGGAGGTGATGCGGGAGGCATGGTCTGAAGGGAGAGGGGGTGTTTGGCGGGCAGCACTCGTGCGGTATGAGAAGCTGTCTATATCTCTCGATCGGGTGGCTTCTTAAAATGCTCACAGATCGTTTTGTTTGTTTCTGTCCTGTGTCTCATAAATATGATAGCCAGCTCGTAAATACATGAATCAGGTTCCAGTTGTCCCACCCAAGCTACTTTGAAGCGAGTTAGCAGTGATCGCCACATTACCGGATGCTCTGTGCAGTCCTCCGTCTTTTTTGACTGTCACTGGCATCTGAGGTAGCCCACGGGTTGGCAGACTTTCACCGTAAAGGGCTAGGTCGTGCCTGTTTTAGGCTTTGCAGGCCATGAGGTCTCTGCTGCAGCTGCTCCACTCTGCCTTCTAGAACTAAAGCAGCCACAGACAATATGTGAATAAATGGCAGGGTTGTGTTCCGATAAAACTTTGTTTACGAAAACAGGTGGCTGCCAACCCTTGAAGTAGCTCATCCCTTGCCCTCCAGCGGGGCCGTTTTTTCCCTTGGCTTGTAGGACACAACACCCATCTAGCTTTCCTCCCACCTTCCTGACTTCTCAGTTTCCCCTGCTGGTTCCTCCTCATCTCCCAGACCCACAACTGTCAGCGTGCCTTGGGGTGGTGTTCTTGGCTCTTTTCTGGTCTGCACACGTTCCCCTGAGGAGGTTAGCGCGCTCTTATCTGTAAACACTTAGCCACACGCCTCGGAGCTCCAGGCCTGTGCGTCCAACTTGACTCCTCTTGAATGTCGAATAGGTAATTCAGACCTAACATGTTGACGTCTGAAATCTGAGATTCCCCCCAAACTGGCTGCTCCCGCAGTCGTCCCTGGCTCAGGCCGTGGCAGTTTCATGCTGTCAGTTGCTCTGCAGAAACCTCTTTCCCTGTCACCCGTGTTTGCCTCATTGCAAATCCCGTCGGCGCTGTTTTCTCGTCATATTCCCCGCCTGACGATTATCTTGCCCACTGCCTCCGTCACTGCCTCGGCCCTCATTATCTTACTGTCATCCCCTTGGCTCTGCTCCCGTGACTTCCTGCTTCTGCATGTGCTCCCGGCAGTCCCGTCCCAGGGCAGTAGCCAGGCGGGGTCTCTTCTAGCCGCTGTGTCCTCTGCTCAGAACTGGCCGGCGGCTTCCCTGAATGAAGGCCCCATCCTGCATGTGCTCGCAGGGCCCTGCCCGACCCGGGCCTTGGGACCTCTGACATTTTCCATCCTCCTCCATCACTCACTAGGCTTCCTTGAAAATTGCCTTCTCATTTTCCCGATCCTTCTATCTCTAGCTTCAAAGACTCCCACCCAGATTCCTCACATCTTCTTCTCTGCTTTAGTCCTTTTTTAAACTCTGCACATTTCAGCATACTGTGTGCTTACTTAAGTATATCTGCTTCTCTTCTCCAAGTACACCTGACACAGGCAGGGGTTTCGGACAGTTTCACCCGCGATTCCTGATTCAGAAAATATTTGGTAGGGGAATGTGTGAGCTTCTCTTGTAGCCAGTGTTTTACTATTTAATATAGTATTATGATAATCACTTTTACACCTGGAAATGTGCTTTATCCCTGATCATTTCCTATGAGTGCATTCCTAGAAGTTTTTCTTACTTTGTGGATTAAAGTTTATTAAACTGACATGAAACCAGAATACTTTAAAAGTTGTATTTAGATGGAACAACAATAGACCCTCAAAAGCTAGAATTTATGGTGTAAAAAGAGTAGACTTCACCAAAAAGAAAAAATTACCAATTTTTCATCCATGTGCCTTAAAAATGAATTGAACCGAAAAAACCCTTTAGTGCATTTTTTTCTTGTAAAAGGCTTTCATTCATTTTTTCCTGTGGAGTATTAATATAAAGTATTTTTGCATAAGGATAGAATTGCTTTTGTTTTCTGTTTGTTTTTAATCTCCTTGTCTCTATCTTTATTAAGATTAAGAGTGAGACCACCAGATCAAATTCTTATATTGGGTTTACCATTATGTTTTCTCTCTGGTGTAGTGTGACGTTTTGAAACCCTTTTGGAAATCTGCACAGGTCCACGCTAACAATGGGAATAATAGGACGTGCACGGTTGAGAGCGTTTTGCGTACCCTTGAATGAAGCAGGTTGGTCCGGACATGAGTTGGAGAAAATTTGCTCTATCTGAAAGCCACGTTGCCTAGTGGATCTTGTTTTGTCATCAGGGTGAATGGGTGGCAGGCATAATGGCTGTTGTCAGAGCAGAACCTTTTAATAGAGGCGTGTGAGTGTCCCGGTCACGGGCGCGGACAAAGCCAGGGTGCCTGGGTTCCGATGCTAGCGTTAGCATTTGGTCGCTGTGTAACCTCAAGGTAACTTCAATGACCACGTTTTCTTCCTTTGTAAAAATGGGGATGATAATGGTACTGGCTTAATATGGCTCTTTGAAGGATTAATTAAGTGAATGCACGGAAAGCGCCTAGAAAAACGTAAAGGTGCCTGGCACATAGTGAGATCTCAGTGTCAGCTGTCAGCGTCCTCGTCTCGTTGTCATTTAGAAATCTACGGGCAGCCCCTCGGGGTGCGCAGTCGCCCAGCAGCCCGCGCTGTTGGACAGGAGTTGGCAAACCGGCCTCCTCTGGCCTGCCGCCCTAGCTCATGAGCTACAGACGGTACTTAGGTTTCTCAGTGCTAGAAAAAAATGAAAATATGTTAGCACCTGTGAACAGTACGGAAGTTTACATTGTGGTGCCAGCACGCGTGTGGTTCAGCCGCGGTCTGTGCGGCTCTCGTGCTGCAAGCGCGGGGTTAAGTCATCGCGGCCGAGGCCGTCTGGCCTCCAAGGCCTGAGATATTTGGCCCCCTCCCCCGCCCCGGCCTCTTACAGGAAGACTAGAGGTGAGGGGTGTGGACTGTGGAGCCCGAGCGCCGGGTTCAGAGTCTCGGCTCCGCGGTTGACCATGATCCTGGGCAAGTTACAGCTCCTGTCTCGTCGTTTCTGATGGGAGCAGGGCTCGTACCGAGCCTCGGGCTTGTGGGGGCCGAGCCAGCGTCTGCGTAAGTGTATAGACTTGTGTCTGGAATACTGTAAGTGCTGTGAGCGGTACTCGCTCCCGTTCCCAGTAAAAGGCGTCTGCTAGCTTCCCCAGTCTCTCAGTCTGTCCCTCAGTCTGTCCCCGCTGCTGTCCCAGACCAGCACGGGCCACGCGGCCCCCACGCCACAGACGTTTCTTTCTCACGGTTCTGGACGCTGGGAAGAAGCAACATGATGGGGTTGGCCTGTCGTATGGGGTGGCCGATGCCCGCCGCTTCCTGTTTCGCGGCTGGCGCCCTCTCCCCGTGTCCTCGTATGGAGGAAGGAGCTGAGGAGCTGGGGGGGGGGGTTCTCTTTTATAAGGACACTAAGACTGCAAAGAGGATTCGCCCATCTGACCAGAGGGCCTCCCAAAAGGCCCCCCCTCCAAATGCCGTCACACTCCAGGCGTTAGGATGCCAATGTATGGATTTTGGGGGGACGCAAACATTCAGACCATAGCACTAATGGAAATCATTGATTTTTTTAAAAATAGTTGCATTTTTCTTTCTTTTTTTTTTTTAAGATTTTGTTTATTTGAGAGAGAGTGCACATGAGTGTGAGGGGGTGCGACCCCCCACTCCCAGGTGGAGCAGAGGGAGAAGCAGGCTTCTCCCTCAGGAGGGACCCCAATGGGGTTTTGATGCCAGGACCCTGGGGTCCTGACCTGAGCCAAAGACAGGCGCTTAACTGACTGAGCCACCCAGGTCCCCCCAGAAGTCATTGATTCTATACATAAAGGGCAGTCTGTATAAACTGAGAAAATGTCTTACTTAGAAGGTTACACATACACTGTTAATGCTAGGTCCCTTTGGAACACAGAAGTAGAGAGGTAGAGAAGGGAACATTTCTTATTAAGAAAAAAAAAAATCAGACTCCCAAAAAACCGAGTTGCCAAGTATAAGAAAATTTTGGAACTTAGTACTCTTTTGTATAGTAGAGGCTCTAAATTCCAGTTTTCTTACCAACGACGAAATAGTAGCAAACGCAAGAAAATTGGGCATCATTTTCTCTTGTACCAACAGACTATTTATAAAGTTATTGTAAAGATGCTGTAAAGATATTATAGATTTTAAAAAGGTATTTTGTATACAGTCTATGTACTATATTTTATATAATGTTTCATTTGGTAAAGAATATTTGGAAAAAATAAGTGCAAGACTTGCCAGGCAAGGAGCATGCAGACAGAACTGTAAGGCTGGAATCTGTGAAAAACCGGCTTTTAGAATCAGGCAGAATAAAAGCATAGAAATAGCAAGTGTCTGAGCACCTCTGCCTTTGAACCAGTTGAAAATATTTGCATTGAAGTGGGTTGGGGGGGGGCATCTGGCTGGCTCAGTCAGAAGAGCATACGACTTTTGATCTTGGGGTCATGAGTTCAAGCCCCACATTGGGTATAGAGATTACTTAAATAAATAAATGTTTAAAAAAAAGAAATGGTTGTGGTTTTTGTTTGTTTGTTTTTAAGCCACTTTATTGAGTATGATTGACATGTAGGAAGCCGCACATGTAGGAAGCTGCACGTTTTTCATGTGTACCCCTCAGTGAGTTTGAGGATAAGTATATATGGGTGAAACTGTCACCACCATCAAAGCCATAAACTTATTCGTCACCTTCCAAATTTTCCTCCTCCTATTATTATTATTTTTGATAGCAAGAACACTTAACATAAGATCTACCCTCTTAGCAACTTTTAAGGATATAATATCGAATCGTTATCGATAGGCATGAAGCTATGCATTACATCTTGCATAGCTGAAACTGTGTTCCCTTTGACCACCACCTGCACATTTCCTCCTCCCCCTGCCCGTGGCAGCTGCCATTCTACTCTCCGCTTCTGGAAGTGTGACTAGTTTAGCTTTCACATGTAAGTGAGGTCACGCAATATTTGTTTTTCCGTGTCTGGCTTCTTTCACTCAGCATCTGCAGTGAAATATTTGAGTTTCGGTCTACTGGAAGATTCCGCTGAGTCTTGCACAGTTTTCGAAGTTGGAAGGCCTTTCACTGCTGGCGCAGGTGGATATGGGCCACCCCGGGGAACTGGAGCCGAGCTTCCCCGCAGAGTGAGCCCTCTGGCTGCCCGCTCAGCCGACGTATCGGTCCCGGGGCCCTCGGGGCCTGGGCCACCCCGACAGCGATCGGGAGAGCTCCCCAGCATCGTTTCAGACTGGCGCGCTCAGGTCGGCCTGGGAGCATGTCTTTTGCTCAAGGCTCCCGCTAAGCGGTTCTTGGCTGTTTCCTGCAGGTCTTAGCGGGTGCCTTCCGTGGCGCGGGGATCAGGGGATTCATGCGTCAGGAGTTTCCTGTCTTCACACAAATCCAGATGTCATCTACAAAGCCTTTTGACTTGTCTTTACACAATTTGGTTCAAAATGCCTTGGGAATCGGTGCAGGTTAAAGAGCATGTAATGGCACGTGATCCAACAGACGCCGAACCTCAAAGGGACTTTCGTTTCCAGAGAGTTCGGCTGCTGGTCAGCCGCGTGGTAGCTGACATGCATTTAGCACGTTCACGGCACCTTGCGTGTCCCGAGGGCTGTGCGTGTGCGGTGCGTCGTTCAGTCCACGATCCGTGAGGTTTTGTTGATTTTTCCGCTTTACAGTTGGGAGCCGAGCCGGAGAGGTCACGCAGCTCGCTGATGGCAGAGCCGGCGGTGTGCGCTGCCGTCTGCGTTCAGCCGCTGGGGTGGCTTCCTGCTTCCTGACCGCAGTATATGCTGCTGGTCATTTCACTCCAGAGGGCAGCCACTGGCGGGATTCCTGGGGTCAGAATTTGAATTAAATAAATGTTGCAAATACGTTGGAATGTACCAGAATTTTAAATTTTTATTTTTAAAGATTTTATTTATTCATTTGACAGAGAGAGACACAGCGAGAGAGGGAGCACAAGCAGGGGGAGTGGGAGAGGGAGAAGTAGGCTTCCCGCTGAGCAGGGAGCTCGATGCGGGGCTCGATCCCAGGACCCTGAGCCGAAGGCAGACACTTAACGACTGGGCCACCCAGGTGCCCCGGAATATATGAGAATTATACACTGAAATCATAAAAATCCGCCAGCAGCAGATGAGACAAGCAGCAGGCTCACTCTCTCCCCTGTGTTCACGGTACTCCCTCGACACTTCCCAGCTTCTCTGAGACAGCACCTTGATTCTGAAAGGCATTTTGTAGTATTTCTCACTCTTGTTTTTGTTTTTGTTTTTTAAGATTTTATTCATTTGACAGAAATGGCGAGGGAGGGAACACAAGCAGGGGGAGAGGGAGACAGAGAAGCAGGCTTCCTGCTGAGCAGGGAGCCCGATGTGGGGCTCGATCCCAGGACCCCGCGACCACGACCTGAGCTGAAGGCTGACACTTAACACCTGAGCCACCCAGGCACCTCTGTATTTTTCATTCTTATTAAACACTCCTCTTTACTTCAGGAAAAAGAAAAGAGAACTTTTTTAGTTTAGTTTTTTTTTTTATTAACATGAATGCTCAACATCTGATGAACACTGAGAGTGAAATAGAAATCCTTAGAACCCACCTCGAGGTTTAGTTCTTCTGTGCCTTTTGAGGCTCATCTTCAGGTCGATCTCCCCCTTCTCGTGCTGATGCGCTCGCGTGTCCTCTTGCTGAATGCCTCCCGGACCTCTTGTGTGTGGACCAATCGAGCCTCCGTTATTGTTCTGAATCGACGTCAGATATTTTTCTTGTGTGTACAGCTGCACAAATGTGCCGGCTCTCCAAGGGCAGCGGCTGTCTCTGTCTCTGGTCTTACTCCTCGTACGCTAGTCTGTCACCCAGAGTGAGGAGGAGGGGGTCCTCAGACCCCTGCGCGAGACCGCAGATGACGCGCTCCCACACCAGTTACTCTGGAGGCCGGACGTCGGAGATCGCGGTGCTGGCAGGGTCGCTCGCCCCGCGGGCTTCTCTCTGCCTTGCACATGGCGGCCCTGTCCCTGTGTCCCCACGCGGTCGTCCCTCCGTGCACTCGCGTCCCTGCTGTCTCTTCCTCTTCTTGCGAGGACGCCAGTCAGATTGGATCGGGGCCCAAGCACATGACTTCATTTCACTTCTAATCACCTCTTTCAAGGTCCCGTCGCCAAAACGAATCACATTCTGAGGTACTGGGTGTTAGACGCCAACGTAGGAATTTGGGGGACACAGTTCGGCCCGTAACGACCCCCCGGTCTGGGGGGCACGAGCACGGACTGAGCAAGAATGCGGGTTTGTCCTTGCAGAGCGTGGTGACGTTCGGGGACGTGGCCGTCGATTTCTCCCGAGAGGAGTGGGAGTGGCTGAACCCTACTCAGAGGACTCTGTACCGGAGCGTGATGTTGGAGAACTACCGGAACCTGGTCTCGCTGGGTGAGGGCGCCCCCCCGCCCGCGCTCTCCCAGCGCTTCCCCGGCTGCTGCCGCGGCTCGGAGCCCTGCGCCCCGTCCAGGCGGCCCGAGCCCCACGTCCGTGCAGACCCACGGCGTGACCGCCTTCTCTCCCTTCTTGTGTCCTTAGGACTTTGCGTTTCTAAGCCCGATATGATCTCCTCCTTGGAACAGAGGAAAGAGCCCTGGATGGGGAAGCGAAAGGTGACAAGAGGCCGGTGCGCAGGTGAGCACAGGAGGCCTCGCTGGGGGAGGCCCCGCGGGTCACAGCTCGGGACCTCAGCCCTGTAGGATCATCAGTAGACTCTTCCCAAGCCGCCAGGCCTGGAGGGGAAATCGAGGCCTCTTGAGCACGGGCTCCCCAATGTTCATCCTCCCTGGTCTCCTGTCCACCTTGGCTCCCCTCCTCTGAACGTGACTTCCTCCCTCTCCTCTGAATCCCGTTATTTTCTAGCTCCTTCTCGGACCCTTTGTCATTCAAGCTTCCATAATCCTGTCTCTTCTTT
>CM052888.1:48126935-48155288 GCA_028534135.1 Potos flavus
TCTGCTGTACGGTGAGTGTAAATAGGGCCTCAAGAGGAGGAAGAAAAAGCACTCTCGGTTTCAAGCCAGAGAAACAAAAACATTAGAATTCCAGGAAGGAGACCGGCAGGCTGGGAGCCGCGTCTGGGTCGGGCCGTCGCCGACTTGGGTGCGGGTGCGCCTCCCAGTGCAGACGGGACCGCACAGGGGGGTGCCTGGCTCTCAGAAGAAGAGAGCGCGGGTTCTGATTTGACAGATCTTAAAGATACTGTGGTGCTTTTTCTATCATTTGGGAATACAGTGATTTCAACTACACTCTTGTTTCTGGAACAACAAATCAGTCCAGACCAGGATCAGAATTACAGACTTCCCTTGGAGGTTACTACAAGAGGAAATGGCAACAATTCCTAAAGAATCGAGAATCTTCTAAAAACTCTTGGCTGAAATCGTCCTTCAGGGGAGACTTGGTATTGACAGAACAGGACAGGCCGCTCGCAGGCAGAACTTCAGACCGTTCTCGTGGGTTGTCACAGGGTATAGGAGCACTGTGCGACTCTTCCATTTAACGTATGAAATCACGTTTTCTGAATGAGGTTTTTTTTTTTAAGATTTTATTTATTTATTTGACGGAGAGAGACACAGCGAGAGAGAGAACACAAGCAGGGGAAGTGGGAGAGGGAGAAGCAGGCTTCCCGCTGAGCAGGGAACCCAGTGTAGGGCTCGATCCCAGGGCCCTGAGATCATGACCTGAGTCGAAGGCAGATGCTTAACAACTGAGCCATCCACGTGCCCCCTGAATGAGTTTTATAAAACTAGTTTTTTCTTCCTGTCAATCTTTCATCCCTTGCCGAGATTCTAGTTGGTTATGAAGACTTGCACTTTTTAAGGCCGGGATTTGAACTTCCCTTACTTGGTATTGTAATAAAAGAGGCATTGTTAAAAAAAGAGAGAGAGAAAACTTTTTCCTGTAAAAATGGAGAAAGAGTCAAAGTGAGTTTTACTTAATAATGTTGAAGTAAGGATCATATAGCAATTTTCTTTTTTAGCCTCCCTTCCCTCTTTGTTTATATTAGCCATATTTCATTGTAGATTTAGGTGAGAAAGCTCATAATGTATCCTTCAGGATGAAAGCTACACAAATATGGGAATGTAGGGCTGGCCAGTCATAGAAAAGCTTTTGATATGTGTTTTTGAGGATTTTAATTCCTCTGATTACATTTTGGAAGTTTTCTTCATATTCCTACATAACAGAGAAAACTTCCTTTCTTAATATCTTTCAGATTTGAAGACTTTGCCAGAGACCAAGGAGTTACCTGCAAAGAAGGACGTCGGTAAAGAAAAGTTACCCCAGGCAGTGATGATGGAGAGACTCACAAACTACAGTCTGGAGTGCTCCGTATTAGGGGAGAATTGGGATTATGGGGCCCTGTTTGAGAGGCAGCCGGTAAGTGAGATAAATTCTAGTCCAGACACGGTATCCTTCCCGGAGAGCCCCTTCTCGAGGGGAGAGCCCGTGACCCCGGGGAGTCTGGGAGAAGGTTCCGTTTGAGTACGCGGCTTCCTGTGGGCCGCGTCCCGCCGGCAGGAGGAGCGCGCAGTCCCGATATGCACTAGAGGAGGCCGAGCGACTCAGGTGGAATGAATCCCAAACACGTCTGTTAATCAGAAACCTTCAACGTGCGATGTCGGGAGCAGACAGTGGGATCCAACCCGCCCCCCTCATCAGAGATTGCGTCTGAGAGGGCAACCCTGCAGACATGTTGAGTCGTGCGTGTCCCGGGGGGGGACACTGTCCGTCAGCGTTAGGAACTTCCAGCTGCTTGTAATTTCGTTTTCTGCAAAATTACGGATTCTCCGTGGCAGAAACAGATCCTCCTCTCTTTTCTCTTTTTTTGTTTCCCAAACGTAGACGACAGGACGAGGCCCAGTCGTTGGGTGCTCGGGCCCACTGGGAACCTCAGTGAGAGTTCTCGCGCACGTTGCCCCCTCACACACCTCCCCGGAACCTATGCAGGTTCGCGGGCACGTTGGAGCACACAGTGTGTTTGTACCATTTCAGGGCCTGGTGACCAGCACGAATATGGCCGTACATTTCTCCCAGCAGCTGGACCCAGCTCGGAAGAGCTTCTGTAAGAATGTGATTTGGGAGAGCCGCGGTGGCCTGCGGTCAGTAGGTAAGGGTGTCCCTGTCCTAAACCTGAGCCTGCCTTCAGGCGCTGCCACTTCCATTCCTCAGGTTTTGTTTTGTCCTGTTTCATTGTAAGATTGTTTATTTATTTATTAGAGAGAGAGAGCATGAGCAGGGGGAGAGGCAGAGGGAGAGGGAGGAGCAGACTCCCCACCGAGCAGGGACCCTGACGCGGGACTCGATCCCAGGACCCGGGGGTCGTGACCTCAGCGGAAGGCAGATGCTTAACCGGCTGAGCCGCCCAGGAGCCCCCGTTCGTCAGTTTTGAATTGCGGAGGTCAGGGAGGAGTGTTCGGAAGTCTTGAGCTACGTTTCTGTCGCCATTCCTAAGATGAGAATTTGACGTTTGTAGAGTCGAAAGTTGGCATCTTCATTATGCTTGAAGCATCGTCTTCAACGTCTTTCAGATACCGCTCGCGTTTCTTTCTGCTTCTTCCTGTAATAAAACACTTTTCTATCAAAACCAAGACACTGGTTCTCGATTGAAGAAGGCCAGGTGTGTGACAGACCCCGTATCTGCCCCTGCAGGACCCTGTGTTTCTAAGGCCGATTTGGTCTGTCTGCTGGAGCACGGGAAGGAGCCCTGGGTGGTGGGAAGCGAGCTGCCCAGGGGCCTGCTGTCAGGTGAGTGCGGCGGGCCGGGGGGAGGCGCCGCTGCGGGTGGGCGCCGGGCTTCCCGCAGAGGCCGAGCCCTCACTCACGGACCGGAGAAGGTGCCCCGGTAACCGAGCCCGCCAGGGCTAGGGAGGAAACGGAGGTCTGGGGCTTCAAAATGATTCTCTTTCCTCCTCCTCTGCTGCCTTCTCCCGAGTGATCGCTCATCCCCTGGAATGTTTCTCCTGCTCTTAGCCGCTCCTGTCTGTGCAATTCCTCACGTGACCCTGTCCTGACCCCAGTGTACTTTTGAGCTGTTTTTCGTGCTCACCTGGCCCGCTCATTTCGTAATGCATCCATTTCTGTATGAACCGCGCATCGAAAGTTACTCGAGGGCGCCGTTGTGCTCGGCACGGGCAGCTACTTGGAGAAAGAGAGAACTTCCACGCGTGTTGTACTCGGAAGTGGTCACTCCAGGGGGAAGGATGAAACATGTTTATGGATGAACTGGATGAAGGGGAGTTTGCAGAATTTCCAGTAGGACGTTGCAGGCGTAAAGGAGAGATGGATTTCCAGTAGCTTCCTTCTTTGAGTCAGGCAGGGTGGGCAGAAGTTGGATTGGAAGAAGATATTAGTGGACGGTCTCTTCCTCTTTTTGGGATGGAGGGGTTGATATATGTTGATACATAAGGGAAAGAAAAAATTTCTTTAGAAAATAATGGTTTATAGAAAATGTAATCCTATTACCTGTTTGGAAGCAGAATGTAAACCCATGACCCACAATCACAGTGTGTTAACACAGCAAGCATAGACTTCTTCACGTTGTGAAAAACACATTATTTTTCACGTACTTGGAATTGTAATGTGCATTCCGTCACGCATAGAGCTATTTTTCACATCCATTCTGTGTCCTCTGTCCTATTGCCCAATTAGGTTACTGCACATGTTTGGTATTAAAAATAAACTTGCAACAGGTATCTTTATGTAAGTGGAAACTATACCTTTTCAGGATTGCCACATCCCTGGATGGGAACATCTGTTAGGCTCTGAATGTTTTGTTTGCTTTCAGCAACTCTGGCGATGATTAGATAACTTGGTGTGTGGGATTAATTGCATCCTCCCAGCACAGGGTGTTTTGATGAAAATACTCACTTATTATTTGGTGAAAGATTATACCCTAAAGTTATTTATTTATTTTTTAAGTTATTTTTTTTAATTGTGAAAGAGATTGAATGCCGTTTCTACATTTGTTTATTCTCCTTATCCTTTTATCCTTATCCATATTAATATTCATTTCTCTATCCATGTCTTGAAAACTTTCTTTACAGTTCCAGTGATTTTTTTTATATCAACATACTAATTCTTCGATGTATCATTTCACACTTTTCCACATATGGTAATAAGAGTTTCTGTTTAATTATACCTTTTAAAATTGTGATCCATAAAAATTTTAACATTTTATGTAGTCTAATAAGATTATTTCTTTTATGAATTCTCCTTCCATTTTTGTTTTCAGAAACTTGATATATGTGGTTCTACTTCATTGTTTTAATGGCTATACAGTAGTTTAAGGTGGGTGGTATCTTTATAGATGCATTTACTTTGTTGACCTTTTGTTTCACTCAGTTTTATCTTTTTATTTATCATTCCCATTTGTACCACGTCACACATTCGGTCTTGTTTCTGTTACTTATTTAATTCTTTCTTCCTCTCTTCCTATCTGTGAATGAACACACGATGTCTTTCCATTTATTTATATCTTCTTAATTTCCTTCAGCAATGTTTTGCAGTTTTCAGCATACAATCTTGTACCACCTTGGGTAAATTTATTCATAAATAACTCATTTTAATGCTCTCCTGCATGGAATTGTTTTCATAATTTCCTTTTCAGATTGTTCATGCTTAGTGTACAGAACTACAACTGATTTTTGTGTGTTATGATCTTGTGTCTTGTAGTTTTGATGGATTGATTTATTAGCTCTAATACTTTTCTGGTGGATTCTTTAGGGTTTTCTATATATGGCATCATGTCATCTTCAAATAACAGTTTTACTTCTTCCTTTCTAACTAAGATGCCTTTTATTTCTATTTCTAATTGCTTTGGCTAGAACGTCTAGTATAGTGTTGAGTAGAAGTTTGCAAAAGCAGGCATCCTTGTATAATTAGTGATCTATGAAGGAAAACTTCAAGTGTTTAGATTTCATTAAAAAAATACTATTTTCCCTTTTTTAAGATCTTTTCCCAAACATTTGATTCTCTGCTTCGTCTCCCCAATACCACTTTTATCTATATGTATTTATTGAGATATAACTATACGTGCACAGTTTTTTGGTGCATGCTAAGTGGTTTAGCAAAAGGACTTCAGGCATGTACGCTCCTCCCCGTAAGCATTAGAGTCTGACGTAAGACGACGCATGCTTGTTCAGTAGCGTATATGATGCGATTAAACATAATGGCAGCACTCACCATTTTTATAAAAACAGTTGTTTCGAACTAAGAAATTGAACTGCAAGGTCCTATCCATTAATATATGGCCAGAGAAGGGAAGAACTAATAAATGGCTAGAAAAGCGTCAGGCCTATGAAAGCACGCAGGTAAGTGTAAAAATGATTTTATATGTCTGCTGAGCTTCAGCTCTCCGTTGGCAAGGTAGGTTTTGTGGAAATTAACCAAGTGAGATGTGGTTAGCAGAAACCTTCTTTTCTGGTTGTAGGGGAATGACCAGCTTTCAGATAATCCTGAGAAGTGTCGATGAATACTTTGTCTTTTTCTGCGCTGTGGTGTGCTTCTTGGAACAGCTTTCATGATGTCACGGCCGCTCTGGCATTGAAGCAAGGCAGGGCAGGAGAGAAATTAAAGGCAATGAATGTCAGAATTTTTAGGTGGTATGATTGCGGAACATTTTCCTAATTCCTTTCTCTTAGTACGCAACTGATTCCGCATATATTTAATGCTTTTCTGCTCGCTTCTTGGAGTTGCCTATAAATTCATGCTGGGGCTTGCTTACTTACATTGTTGACTGCAAGTTTATGTGTTTTAGAGCCACATGGTTTATGTGGTTTAATTAGGGTTTATTTCACCAATTAGTGAATTCACTCACAATTTTCCTTTTAGCAAATTCTTTTTTCTAGCGCACAATAAAGGAAATACTTGTTTTCTTGATATCTTCCAGGCCAACAATCTATACGTGAGACCCAGGAATTATTTCCAGAGCAAGATTCATTCGCTGAAATAACAGATAGAACTTCAAACCCAAATGTGGAGTGTTCCACTTTTAGAGAAAATTGGGATACCGAGGGTGTGTTTGAAAAGAAGCTGGTAGGTCAGGAGACACAATTCAGGCAAGAGGCAATCACTCATAACAAAACCCTCTCTAAGGAAAGAGAACGTCCTCTTAATAAATCTGGAAGATGGTTTCATCTGGACGTTTCAGAAGAGAGAGTTCATAATCGTGATTCAGTTAAGAAAAATTTCCCCAAAAATTCAGTGGTAATAAAACATACAGGAATTTATGCAGGAAAAAAACTTTTCAAATGTAATGAATGTAAGAAAACTTTTACCCAGAGCTCATCCCTTACTGTTCATCAGAGAATTCATACTGGAGAGAAACCCTATAAATGTAATGAATGTGGAAAGGCCTTCAGTGATGGCTCATCGTTTGCTAGACATCAAAGATGTCACACTGGCAAGAAGCCTTATGAATGTATTGAATGTGGGAAAGCTTTCATACAGAACACATCCCTTATTCGTCACTGGAGATATTACCATACTGGAGAGAAACCATTTGATTGCATTGATTGTGGAAAAGCCTTCAGTGATCACATAGGACTTAATCAACATAGGAGAATTCATACTGGAGAGAAACCCTACAAATGTGATGTGTGTGACAAATCCTTTAGATATGGCTCCTCCCTTACTGTACATCAAAGGATTCATACTGGGGAAAAGCCATATGAATGCGATGTTTGCAGAAAAGCCTTCAGCCACCATGCGTCACTCACTCAACATCAAAGAGTGCATTCTGGAGAAAAGCCTTTTAAATGTAAGGAATGTGGGAAAGCTTTCAGGCAGAACATACACCTTGCTAGTCATCTGAGGATCCATACTGGAGAGAAACCCTTCGAATGTGGGGATTGTGGTAAATCCTTCAGCATCAGTTCACAGCTGGCTACCCATCAGAGAATTCATACTGGAGAGAAGCCCTATGAGTGTAAGGTTTGTAGTAAAGCATTCACCCAGAAGGCTCACCTTGCACAGCACCAGAAAACTCATACGGGAGAGAAACCGTACGAGTGTAAGGAATGTGGTAAAGCCTTTAGCCAAACCACACACCTTATTCAACACCAGAGGGTTCACACTGGAGAGAAACCCTACAAATGTATCGAATGTGGGAAGGCCTTTGGTGATAACTCATCCTGTACTCAACATCAGCGGCTTCACACTGGCCAAAGACCTTACGAATGTATTGAATGTGGGAAGGCGTTCAAGACAAAGTCCTCGCTCATTTGTCATCGTAGAAGTCATACTGGAGAGAAACCTTATGAATGTAGCGCATGTGGCAAAGCCTTTAGCCATCGTCAGTCCCTTAGTGTCCATCAGAGAATTCATTCTGGAAAGAAACCATATGAATGCAAAGAATGTAGGAAAACCTTCATCCAAATCGGACACCTTAATCAACATAAAAGAGTCCACACTGGAGAGAGGTCCTATAACTATAAGAAAAGCAGAAAAGTCTTCAGGCAGACCGCACACCTTGCTCATCAGAGAATTCATAACGGAGAGTCATCGGCTCGCCCCTCTTTACCTTCCACATCAAATCCTGTGGATCTGCTTCCCAGATTTCTCTGGGGTCCGTCCTCACTCCCATCACCATAGCCTCCATCAGTTTAAAAACTGGTTCCTCTGTTTGGTTGGTCTTGTTGTCCTTTATGAGTCTGTTCTTCACATTGCAGGCAGATTGATTTTTTATAAGTGTTACTGCAATTCATTCACTTCTTATGTAAGAACTTGTGTTGAGATCCTTTACATTGGTTAATTCGTAAGATGTGCTTAGCACAGTGCCTGGTCCAGACCGAGTGTTGAGTAAAACATTACTTGGGGATGTCAAAGAGTTACCACAGTCAGCTCTGAATAAAAATGATGCATAGGAGGAGGCCAGGAGAAACCAGTTTAGATCAGGAGCAGGAGTTTCAAGGTAGTCAATGAGGTTCTGCCAATGGTCGTTTAAAACTTGTTTCCATAATGTTGAGTTAGAATTGTGGCTTTCCATCTCATCTGCGTACAGGTAAGGTGATATGACTTGATTGGTGAGAGAATTCAGCTTTACTGTACATCTGACAACAGTCTTAGGAAGTAGGATCAGTAGGCCTCTTGGAACAAAAGAACTGAAACAGTCAGGAAAAAAAATGCAAGATGTATATGCAGAGTTGAAACTGCTGACATGTCACCCAAGAATTAGAAAATTCGGAAAGATTTGATCTAATGAAAATCACCTGGGCTTATGAATGAACTCTCTTCAACTTTTAAGGAACTGTCAACCTTGAGGTAAACTGGTCTAAAGTAGGTGTCAGCAGACTATGACTCAATGACCAAAGTCTCACTGGTTTTGTATGGCCCATGATCTAAATTAAAAAAAAATTTTTTTTGATGGTTGAACTAGTGAAAAGAATATTGTGTGACAACATGAAAATTACATTAAATTTAAATTTCAGCATCTGCAAATAAAGTTTTATTGGCATACAGCCACACGCATTCACATTTTCCTGTGGCTGCTTTCACTCCACAATGACAGAGTTGAGTAACCACAACAGACCCAATATGGCCCGCGAAGCCTAGAGTATTTACTCTATCCTTTTACAGAAGAAGTTTGCCAACCCCTGCTCTGGCACAGAGAAGAATACTAAAGGTTCTAGTTACTTCTATGTGTGTAATACAACTCTCACTTCAAAAACAAACTATACAGTTTGAAACAATAATCCTAGATCTAGGAATTTTTGTCTCATTGGAATAAATAGATGTAAATAATGTATATTGCAAAATTATTGTAATTATGATAAATACGATTTCAGTGTCCTGCCAAGCAGGTTCATTAAATTGTGATTATTCAATACTGTATTGTCTGGTTAGTAGAAAGAGGTTAAATTCTATGTATCCATCTTAGGAGAGTTGACCATCCACAATATATTAAATGAGATATGTGACTTGCAAAACCTAATGTGTAAAATCTTATAGTCATAGCATCAAAATTAATATTGAATATATATATATGTGCGTGTATATATATGTGCATGTGTGTGTATATACATGTTTTTTTGGGTATATATGTTGAAATCTTTTTTTGTCTTTAACACACACACACGCTTTTCCTAGCTCTTTAAATCTGTGAGGTACTTGATATTCTTCCAATATTTAACTTCTGATTTTAAGTTAAAGTCTTTGTTCCCAACCAAAGAAAGCTATCCCCTATGGCAACTGACACTAGAGAATGATTAGCAAAGGATCGAGAAGGGGAGTATTAAGGATCAATTATTGAATAAGATAGATCAAAAGACAGAAACTTTTAATTCTATTTGATTAGAAAAGGCTATTCTTTTTTTTTGAATTTTATTTTAATTCCAATTGTAGTTAACATACATGTAATATTAGTTTCAGGTGTACAGTACAGTGAGTCAACACTTTGATATGTCACCCAGTGCTCATCACAAGTGCACTCCTTCATCCCCATCACCTATTTCCCCAGCCCCGCCCACCGCACTGTGGTAACCATCAGTTTGTTCCCAGTAATTAAGACTATTTCTTGACTTCTATCTTTTTCCCTTTCGCGCGTTTGTTTTGATTCTTGAATTCCACATGAGTGAAGTTACATGGTGTTTGTCTTTCTCTGACTTGCTTCGCCTAGCCTAATACTCTCTAGCTCTATCTGTGTCATTGCAAATGGCAAGATTTCATTCTTTTTATGGCTGAATATTCCGTTGTATAGGTATACCATATCTTTATCCATTCATCTGTCGATGGACACTTAGGCGGCTTCCATAATTTGGCTATTGTAAATAATGCCGCTATATTATAGGGGTGCATATATCCCTAGAAGAGGCTATTCTTTTTTAAATATTTATTTGAGAGAGGGGAGAGGGGCAGAGAGAGAAGCAGACTCCCCACTGAGCTGGGAGGCTGATACGGGGCTCGATCCCAGGTCACTGGGATCATGACCCGAGCCAAAAGCAGACACTTAACCCACTGAGCCACCCATGCACCCCGAAAAAGGCTATTCCTGATACAGCAGAATGATAAGCCCATAGCACATTGGGGACTAGATAGCTCTTACCAACAACTAAAGACGAGGAATCCTAGTTCCGAAAGCATGCGTGATGCTTGTCTATGGTGAAGTTAGGTAACTAAAAGGCCTCTTGAAATTCTGGCCGTAAGCAAAAATCGAAATGAAGGTCTTTGTGATTGTGTTGAGAATCATCTTACTTTTCCTAACCATGGGGCGGCAGATGCTGAAAGCCAAATGCAACAGTAGATCAGTTGCTGAGCTGTGATTTTTACCAAATTCCCGACCTTGCCACTTCTTTTAAATGAAATTTATGTCTGAGGAAAGATCTGAATCTATGTTATTGAAGTGGGTCTGTCATGAAGGATTCAATCATCTTAGAAAACTACTCTCTCTAACCCTAAGAAACCTCCCTACTAATTCTTGTGGTACCGTCCATGTGACAGAAAACTATTAAAATTGGGCCTGCTCTTCTAGTCCCACCATTATGGCTTGGTTGGTAAACAAAATCCGAATTTAATAGGACCAATAGTTTGAAAAAAAGATAAGAAAGAGATTAATCTCACCCTGAAATAATTAATATCCTTTACTAATTATACCATTAAAAATCTAGGCAATATTTTTGGAAATGTATTTTGAGGGTTAGAACTTACTTGCATAATATGTAAGGACGTGAAAGAACTCAAAAGTTTGTAACGCTTGCTTGGAACATTTATGTCCATGCCCCTGACTGGTCTTTTGCAAGGTCCGGTCAGGGTCCAGTAGCCTTTGCATTTTCTTTTGACATGAACCACTCACATGTTCAACTTTTCCTCAAGTCTCCTTTAGGTACTGGGACTTCTCATCGGAGATTGCATTTGAAAGGGTTATTGAGGGGGCGCCTGGGTGGTACAGTCCGTTAAGCATCCGACTCTATTTCGGCTCAGGTCCTCATTGCGGGGGCTTGAGGTTGAGCCCGCATCAGGCTCCATGCTCAGCGTGGAGTCTGCTTGAGACTCTCTCTCCCTGTCCCTCTGCCCCTCCCGCCTGCACACACTCTCTCAAATAAACAGATAAATTTAAAAAAAGTTACTGAACTATGGCATGTGTTGTAGCTGAATTACAGGGTAATGGCTAGCCACATGAAGAAAGTGAAATGGTCGTAATAAACCACAGAACTCCAAGGATGTTCTGATACCTGGTATTTCCACTGTATTTAAGAGTAGGTCCCCAAGGGTTGAAACTGCATTCGGGTTTTGTTTTAATTAAATACATTTCATGGCATGGCTGCCGAAAGAAAGTTTTGCTTTGTTTTTTAAGATTTTATTTATTTATTGACAGGGAGAGTGAAAGAACACAAGCAGGGGATGCAGCAGAGGGAGAGGGCCAAGCAGGCCCCCTGCTCGGGGAGCCCGATGTGGGGCTCGATCCCAGCACCCCCGGACCACGACCCAGGCAGAAGGCGGACGCCCAGCCATCTGAGCCACCCAGGCGCCCCAGAAAGGAGGTTTTTTTTTTAAACCACCTGAACAACATCCACAACAACAAAAAGATAAGAATGCAGAATAGAAAAGGGCGGTGACTTTAGACATGATAGAGAATTGAACACCCAACTATATAGTTATTAAATTTGAAATCTAAATGAAGGGGATAAACTCTTTGAGAAACATGTAATAGCATGAGGACATACAGGGAATATTACTTTTTAAAGATTTATTTATTTTAGAAAGTGAGAGCATTTCCATGAGAGGACTGAGCATGAATGAAGGACACACACGTCACAAATCACAGAAGTGCACACGAATACACACACACGTGTCACAAATCACACACGTGCACAAAACATCTGGCAAAAACCAAGTCTTCACTGACCGCCTATCCCTAAGGCTCCGCCCCTGGGCGCTAGGCCCCGCCCACTTCCCACGCGCCTGCGCGCAGTACGCCTCCTGCGATCGTACAGGCGGAGGGGCGGGGGAACCCAGGCCTCAGCGTTGGGCGGCTCACGGCGGCGCCTGCGCACTCGTAGCCCGGAGAGGGACCCCAGAGTCCTCGGGGTTCGGCTCCCTTCAGGGAGGCGGTCTGTCCTTGGGGCCCTCAGAGCTGGGGCTGAGAGGCTTCCGGGCGGCACTCTTCCGTGCCAGCCGGCCTCTACAGGGGGCAGGCCCGCGGTGGGGCGGAACCAAGCCCGGCAGTGCGCCGTCCCGTCTGGACTATCGTCCCCAGGGGCCCTTGCGGCGGAGGACACGCCCACTTCCGGCGGGTCCCCGAGTGCGGGCGCGAGCGGGCGCGCGGCGGCTAGGGAGAAATCCGGTTCGGGCGGGAGCCGGCAGCTGACGGCCTGATTGGGAGGTGCGGCCGCGCGGGTGCGGCAGCCCGTGGGCGGCGGGGCGTGCGGGAACGGATGACGGCGCGAGGCCGGGCTCCGGACAGCCTCCCGAGGGAGGCCAGCCCTGCGCACTCCCGCCGCCGCCGCCGCCGCGAGCCCGGCGCGGGCCCGGTTGGCCCGTGAGGCTGGAAGGGCGCACCGGGACTGAGCGCACAGGTGAGGGTGACGCGTGGCTGGGGCGCGGCGGCGCGGGTGCGGAGGGGGCGTCCGCGGCTGCGGGGCCGGTGCGCCCAGGAGTCCAGAGTCGGAGGGTCCCAGGGCCCGGAGTGTGAGGCTGACCTGTCCGGAGAGTCGGGGGGTGGGGGTCCCTGGACCCGGAGTGTGAGGCTGACCTGTCCAGAGAGTCGGGTGGGGGGTGTCCCTGCGCCTGGAGTGTGAGGCTGACCTGTCCAGAGAGCGTGGGGTGGGGGTCCCGGGCCCGGAGTGTGAGACTGACCTGTCCGGAGAGTCGGGTGGGGGGTGTCCCTGCGCCTGGAGTGTGAGGCTGACCTGTCCAGAGAGCGTGGGGTGGGGGTCCCGTCCCGGAGTGTGAGGCTGACCTGCAGAGTCCTTTGAACAGTTCTAAGGTCCTAGCCCCCAGACCATTGTGGGATGGGGCTTGTGGGTGAGAGAATGTTCACAGCCTCCTCTGGAAATGGAAAGGGATCCCCCCACCTTTCCAGGGCGAGGTCACAGAACTCTTCCCATTGCAGCCTGGCACTTCTCTGCTGCGCCCATTTCCCTGCCAGCAGAGTGAGGAGAGACAGACTGGGAAGAAGCACTGCTCGCAGCCGTACTCTTCTTCGCTGGTTTTGCTCAGTAACACCAAATGTCACTTACATGCATCACATCACAAAGCGTAAACTCCCTCCTTTCTACAGGTAGGACCCTGAAGTATGCAGAGGACGAGTAATCGCCAGTGAGTGGCGGAGCCAGGATTCACAGGTGGAACTGGCCGACCGCAGGGACCCTTGTGTACTGACTCTCATGTAATCCGCGCTACCGCTGCTTGAGGTCAGTGTCCTTAACCATTTCAGACAGTTGAAAACGTGATTCTGAGAGGGTAAATAACCTCAAGGGTTGAGATCCCAAAACCCCCACTGAGCAAGTTTCTGTTTCTCAAACTCTGATTGAAGAAACTTGGCTCAGAGTGGGCAAGGGACTTCTTTAAAACTCTAGTTTGTCACAAAGCAAAATGGGTCTCTTGATGGGTTTTTTTTGGTCCAGTCTCCGTAAGCCGTATGGACTCTTTGTTATAACGGAGGTAGTACTTCCCTTCCGTGGGAGATGGCTTTTCCCAAGTGTTGATAACGAGTGGGTGGCTTTGAGAGAGAAGGAGGTTGTGCTCAGCCTGAGCACCCAGAGTGGAGAAGAACCCCAGCTGTAAATTACAGGTGTCCCAGTGAGTGCCTGGACTGTGAGGGGACCTTGGGGTGGGAGTGGGCAAGTAGAACAGAGGGAGCTGAAGGGAGGAAAGAGTTTCTAGGCAGTAATTATTAAAGCTCCTCAGCCTCTCAGAACTCCTTTCTCCTCTCCCAGCTCTGCCATCGCAGGGTAAAGCCCTTTGCCTAATGAGGAGCCAGGAAGAGGAGGAGGGGATGGGAGTTGAACTTCTTACAGCCACGCCCCTGGTGAGTTAGTACTCCCTCTTTCCTTCTTAAAATACAGTCTTGCTTTCCAGGATTTGGTAATGTTTGTTTCCTTCTGAAGAGTATCTGCTTAAGAGTTCCATCCTGGGGCCTGTTTCCTATTTCCTCCCTTTCTGATGAGTGATGGGACCACAGAGATAGACTCGAATAACCCAGGGCCCTCTCAGAGGTTCCTCTTCTTCTTGTAGCTGTTTAGTCTTTATTCAAGAAATGACCCACTCTGAGCTTGTCCATGTGCTGTTTTCATAAGTATATGACAACACGGAAATACAGTCCTTAGAGAAAATTTGAGAGCCATGATCTGCCCACTTCCGAAGTAGCCATCTTGGCTGGTTTCTTTTTTTTTCTCTCTCTCTCTTTCTTTCTTCCATTTATTTGACAGAGACAGCAAGAGAGGGAACACAAGCAGGGGGAGTAGGAGAGGGAGAAGCAGGCCTCCCTCAGAGCAGGGAGCCCGACGTGGGGCTTGATCCCAGGACCGCAGGATCATGACCCAAGCCGAAGGCAGACGCTTAATGACTGAACCCCCCAGGCGCCCACCATCCTGGCTTTCATAGAGCTTATAATCTGTTGGAGAAATGAAAAGACAGTGAACATTTATTTATACAACGTGATCAGTGCTGTAGGTGTAGAACTAGACTTCCTCCGGAGTAATGAGGAAGGGCCATTCATAGGCCATATGAATACCTTTGGGTGAGTTAGGAAAAGGAGTCCTTTCCTCTGGAGTGGTGAAGCTCGGTGACAAGCCACAATCTAGCAAGAGGAAATCCACTTAATTCTTAGCTCCTTTTTGCCTCCTTGGTGAGAAGTCCTTGAATGGCATATAGCCTACATAACCATACTCACTGTTGGAGGGAGGAAGGGTTGGGAGGTGTGATTCCTGAGTTGTATCTTGAAGGAAGAGGAAGAGATCTGCAGGCATAGGTGAGATGGCTGGCATTTGGGCCAGAGTATGCAAAGGTTTCCCCTCCCCACTTGGCTTGGAACCATGAGCATCTTAAAATGCCAGGGAATGTTCTGTATCCTTTTTTCTTTCTGGGATGAATACTGTAATCTAATTAATCAGCCCCTTGTCCATAGCTAAATTATTGTCAATGTTTTATTATTTAACAGATTATTGCAGTGGTCATCTTTGTTGTTGAATTTTTGCCCTCATCACTGATGATTTTCTTGGACTAAATTCCTAATTTTTCATTTCTTGTGGATTAGAGTTTCTCACACTTTACTCCAGAACATTTTTGATTTAATTTTTAATTTAATTTTTTTTGAAAGATTTTATTTATTTGACAGAGAGAGACACAGTGAGAGAGGGAACACAGCAGGGAGAGTGGGAGAGGGAGAGGGAGTAGCAGGCTCCCTGCCAGGGAGCCTGATGCGGGGCTCGATCCCAGGACCCTGGGATCATGACCTGAGCTGAAGACAGATGCTTAACGACTGAGCCACCCAGGCGCCCTGAACATTTTTAATTTTAATATTTTTATGACCAGTAATAGATTTTTTAAAGACTATTTATTTGACAAAGAGAGAGATCACAAGTAGGCAGAGAGGCAGGCAGAGAGGGAGGGAAGCAGGCTCCTTGCTGAGCAGAGAGCCCAATGCGGGGCTCGCTCGATCCCAGGATCCCAAGATCATGACCCGAGCCGAAGGCAGACGCCCAACCATCTGAGCCACCCAGGCGCCCCTGACCAATAATAGATTTAAGAACTATAATTCATGTTCTGATTAAAGTGAACTGCTGGGGCGCCTGGGTGGCTCAGTGGGTTAAAGCCTCTGCCTTCGGCTCGGGTCATGATCTCAGGGTCCTGGGATCGAGCCCCGCATCGGGCTCTCTGCTCAGCGGGAAGCCTGCTTCCCCCTCTCTCTCTGCCTGCCTCTCTGCCTACTTGTGATCTCTCTTTGTCAAATAAGTAAATAAAATCTTTAAATAAATAAATAAATAAAGTGAACTGCTAAATGAATGTCATCGGCAATTTTTATTGTAAGAAATTATAAAATTTGATGAATAAATTTACCAAATAAAAAATAACAGGATAATAAAATTGTCTTTATTTTATATAAAAGACACAATGAGCAACTTATATCAAAGCAAAACACCTTTTCTGATCAGAGATAATGCCACAAAATGTGCACTACCAATGGAACTTGTTTCCTAAGCATTTAAACATTTTAGATGTAAAATGTTTAACATTGTAAATAACATTTAAATAACAGTGTTATTTGTGAGAGGAAAATATTTTAAGAGTGGCACAGTATGGCATAAAGATTAATAGCGTGACTATGGCATCAGACTGGGTACAAATTCTAGCTCCACTATATACTAGATAATAATCACCTTAATTTCAGTTTCCTCAACCATAAAAACGGGAATAATACCAGTACCTATTTTATAGTGTTGTTGTGAGCATTAATGAGTTAATGTATTTTAAGTATTTAGAAAAGTACTTGGTACATAATAAGCACTATATAAACATTAGATTTATATGCTACTATTTGCCCGCATAGCTACTGTTTGCCTATGTGCCCACGCAGTTTTTCATACAATATATATAATACGTACATTATATACATACTATAACATATATGTGAAAAACCTGCAATATGATGTTTGATGCAAAAGAAGCCCTAAACATCAGGAGGCTTTTTATATCCAATGGAATTTTAATTTTAAAACTAATAATAATTTACACTGAATTTGGGAGAGTCCTTGTTCTGGGTAAGATGGACTGAGCACGCTTTACCCTGTTTTTCCCACTGAAAGTTGCTATAGAACCAGAACAGCATGCATGGAGCAGCAATTTGAGGTCTTTAAAAAGTAAATAGCATGGGCGCCTGGGTGGCTCAGTCCTTAAGTGTCTGCCTTTGGCTTGGGTCATGATCCCAGGGTCCTGGGATTGAGCCCTACGTTGGGCTCCCTGCTCTGCGGGAAGCCTGTTTCTCCCTCTCTCACTCTCCCTGCTTGTATTCCCTCTCTCACTGTCTCTCTCTCTGTCAAATAAATAAAATCTTAAAAAAAAAAAAAAAGTAAATAGTAGCAGGCTGATTGGGGAAGAAACCCAAAATGTGATGTGTTTACCTTTTTTTTCCCCTCCCAATATATCTTAGCACGGATTCAACAAAGCACAAAACCCAGGAGGGGGTTTTGGCATGGATAAAAAGAACTGCAGGAGAAAACCTAGTTCAGGCTCAAGTAGGAAGGGGATCTAATGCTCAGAGAGAGTGGATGGAAATCTACCTTAAAAGAAAAGTTCTTTGTTGTGCCCTGAGACAGTAGCTGTGGGGTCTGCAGAAGTCTAAAATTCTGAAGGAGGAGAAATTTTCTCTGATTGAAGAAGCTGTGTTCCCCAGAGGGAAGAGTAAACTCTTATTGCCTCTTTTTTTTTTTTTTTTTTATGCTTATGTTCTTTCCTTTCTTGGTCCCAGGGGTGGATATAGATAGAGTAGCTGTCCAGTAAGTGGAATAAATAAGCCCCAGTTATCTGGCCAGAGGACTGAAAAGGGGCACCCCTAGGAAGTAGAAAACATTGGAGAGACCACAGAGAAGGAGGAGCTTTGGAAATCAACTGTATAAAGTTGTTTATGAACTTCTGGGCTCACTCTAAGTTGCTCATGCGTGTATCTGGCCCTGAAAAGCATACCATAGTCTATGAGGAGTGCACTCCGGATAAGATGGCTGGCCACGGTGTAGTACACAAGAGGTGAATATCACTTCATGGGCTTTAGAAATGGAGCCTGAACAAAGTTATCAATATTCCTCACATCATTTAAACAAGACACAGAGTCTCATAACATCCAAAATGTCAAGGATACTGCCTAAAATTGCTCAGCCATTGAAAAACTAGGGACATTTCAATTCACAGGGAAAAAGATAATCACCAGATACTAACATCGATGTGACGTAAATGGTGGAATTATCTGATAAAGATTTTAAAGCAGCTATTATAAAAATGCTCCAACAAGTGAACACTCTTAAAGCAAATGGATTGTCTCAGCAAAGAAATAGAAAATATCAATAAAGAAGTGAAAAATATAATTACCAAAATAAGCTCACTGGTTGGGCTTGGTGGCCTAATGGAGATGACAGTGGACTTAGTGAACGCGAAAGGAAATAGAAACTATGTAATCTGAAAATAGATAAAAGACTGAAGAGAGTCTCAGGGCCCCGTGGGACAATACCAAAATGTTTAACATTTGTTTTTGTTTTTTGTTTTTAAAAAGATTTTCTTTATTTATTTGACAGACAGAGATCACAAGTAGGCAGAGAGGCAGGCAGAGAGAGAGGGAAGCAGGCTGCCTGCTGAGCAGAGAGCCCGATGTGGGGCTCGATCCCAGGACCCTGAGATCACGACCCAAGCCGAAGGCAGAGGCTTTAACCCACTGAGCCACCCAGGCGCCCCAGTGTTTAACATTTGTATCATTGAAGCCCCAAAAAGGAAAAAGTGAAGTGTAGAAAAAATATTTGAAGAAATAGTGGCTGAAAAATTGCCAACTTTAGTGAAAGACATAACTTGTGGATCCATGAAGCCCAGCAAACTCCAGCATGATAAAAAAAAACACAAACAAAAACAACTTGCTTGGGAGCTTCATAATCAGACTGCTGAAAACTACAGACAAGGGAAAAACCTGGAAAGCAGGCAGAGAAAAATGATGCTTAATATATAGGGCCGCAACAACTTCAGTTCTGTGGATTTCCCATCAGAAATCATGGGGCGCCGGGGTGGCTCAGTCGTTAAGCATCTGCCTTAGGCTCAGGTCATGATCCCAGGGTCCTGGGATCGAGCCCCGCATCGGGCTCCCTGCTGGGCGGGAGGCCTGCTTCTCCCTCTCCCACTCCTCCTGCTTGTGTTCCCTCTCTCGCTGTGTTTCTCTCTGTCAAATAAATAAAATCTTTAAAAAAAAAAAATCACGGCAGTCAGAAGGAAGTAGAACAATTTAAAAAGTACTCAGAAGAAAGAACTGTCAACCCAGCGTTATCTGTCCAGCAAAAATAGCCTTCAAAATTGAAGGTGAAATAGTTTCTCATACGAAGGAAAAGTAAGAAAATTCATTGATGGATTTCTAAAAGAATTGCAAAAGGAAGTTCTTCAGATAGAAATTATAAGAAGGGAACTGGAACATCAGGAATGAGAAAGTACAACAGAAATGGTGAATACATATATGTAAATACAATCCACTGTTCTTCTAAGTTATTTAAAATATCTTCAAAGATTAAAAGCAAAACAATATCGTCACCTTAACAGAACAGGATTTGAACATAGTCTGGCTTCAGAGACCATGTTCTTAACCACTATAGTATATTGAAATTAGATAAAATAAAACACAAGTAAAACTTGTTGAAATATTAAACCAAATGTCTTCGCCTGTTCTTGGCCGCCGCCTCCTACTCCTTCTTTCCTATCCCTCCTCCATTATTATCTTAGGTAACAATTCTTGAGCATTTAGCCAGGTACTGTGACTGTTACCTCATTTAATTCTCACAAGGCAGCTGTGAGGTAGCTACCACAATAATTCTCATTTTTTATGTGGGAAAACTGAGGCATTGTGCAGTTAATTAACTTTACAAGATCGCCTAGCTAGTCAGCGCCAGAGCGTGAATTCTTTGTAATAATCTGACCTTTTTTGTCTATTTTTATTCATAATTGATATTTATTCAGAACTTATTGTTAAATGTTGATATAGGTGTAATCACAAGGTAAGAAATGGAAAATCTGCCAGGAACCACAAAATGGGTGACTAGTATCTCTTGCTGGTTGGTTAGGAAGTTCAGTCCATGTAACAAAACAGGTTGTGCTCATCTCATCTAATCTCTTTTGATACTTCTCATCAATGTGTTTTCCTGATGCAAATATACTTTTATGTTGAAAAAATATTGCTAGGCCTTTTTTTCTTTCATTTTTTAGACATACTCTTAACATCTCAGAACACTAAGATTTCTTAGACTGTATTGTGGAGGTTGAAATCATGTTCATCAGGTCAGCATCCTTCCTTGAAACTTTCCCCCCTAGTCCCAGAGCTCTTTAGTTTCTCCCTGTAGAAAAGTGATCTAGCTTCTAACATAGATAAATATAGTTGATCTTCGAACAACATGGGGCTTGGCTTTGATCTCCACATAGTTGAAAATCCACATATGACTTTGTTCCCCCCAAACATAACTACTAATAGCCTACTGCTAACTAGAAGCCTTACTGATAATATAAACAGTTGGTCAATACATATTTCATATGTTATGTATATTACATATTATATTCTTAAAATGAGCTAGAGAAAATAAATTGCTAAAGTTATATGGAAGAGAAAATAACACAGTACTGTACTTATTTATTGAGAAAAACTCACATGTAAGTGGACTTGTGAAGTTCAAACCTGTGTTGTTCAAGGGTCAACTGCAATTTAGTACTTGATGTTCTGTCTTAAATGCAGTCAGCATTTATTCATATGAGAATATCTTCTCACCACCATAAAATAGTAAATGTTTGAAGAGCTAATATAACTAGGCAGAAAAGTTGTCCAGTAGCTAACTGATTTACACCCCAGTGTAATTATTTATGCAGAGTGTTTGGGATTTTTTTCCGCCATAGTGTGAACAGCATTGCCCTTTACCTGTAGAGCTAGCTAAGTAATGGCATGAACGCTAAGCAAGATTATTTTTGTGTCATTTCAGGATTCAGTGACTTTCACGGATGTGGCCATAGACTTCTCCCAAGATGAATGGGAATGGCTGAATCTTGCTCAAAGGACTTTGTACAAGAAAGTGATGCTAGAGAACTACAGGAACCTGCTTTCATTGGGTAAGAGTGTCCTCCTCCTCCCCAGGAGTCTTTCCAGCTCAGTAGTCTTTTATGCCTTCATCAGCATTTCCCTGCAATATCCCTTTTCTCTCAATACCTTTTGGACTGGTCATAGCTCTGCAATATCCACAACATCGCCAATTTTCTTATCTTTCCTTATATGCAGGTCTTTGCATTTCTAAACCAGATGTAATCTCCTTATTGGAGCAAGATAGAGAGCCATGGATTATGAAAGGAGAGATGACAAGAGGCCTTTGCTCAGGTAAGTGCAGATAAGTAGAGTTGGGGAAACTATTCTCAAGATGTTTCATCTCTTTAAAAAAAAAAAGATGTTTCTTCTCTGATACTTATTGGAAAACATGTCTTAAAATTCCTCTCAAATTGAAATTTTTTGTTCTAACACTGTATTTTAAGTGGATCTTCTCCACTGGTGTGACATGCCACTTTTACCTTTACTGATTTCCTGCAAATGCCACAATCTGTTCGTGAACTCTATTATGTTCTGTGATGTTTACCTAGTTCTCAAGTACCATATTGTTACAATCATCTCTGATGTTCAACATTTCTGAATTCTTTTGACAAGTTTGTGTTTAGTTTTTTGAACTGGTTTAAGTATTTTCTTTAAAATGTGAGTTTATCAGGTTAACAATTATAGCTGTGCTCTTTGTTCTTAATTAGTTTTGTCTTTGGTGTTTCTGTTATTTATTTTTGCTTTGTTGTTTATGTCTGGGTTTTTTTTTTTTCCCCTTTACACCATCCCACTCCTTGAAATGAAAAGGTTTTTAGTCCTAGAAGTTGTAACCCTTATGTCTTTATATATTTTTAAATCTGTATTTTAAAATTCATCCACATGAGATTCAAAACATCATCATTTGATACTCATAAAAGATGAATAAATTAGGTAGCTTACCTCCTTTCTCTTTGTTCATCATCTCCCCGCTTTTGTTGTACTCATTGGGATTTTTGGCCCAGTTTATTTTTTAAAATTTATTTATTTTTTCCCTGCCTTGTTTGAAAGGTGTTTTTCTGGTATGAAAGCTAGATAAGAGTTTATAGATTATATATTATGGTGGAATAAGCCTCAGGTGATATGGTTGTAGTTTATTCTGAAGCTTGTAGTATGGCTTTTTCCTGCTTCCAGTTCTCATAGGTTCAGGAAGATGTTGGTAGATCACTTGTAGCCCTAATGGTGTACATTCGTAAATAAGAGATAAGAAAAAATAAATAAGCATCCAACTCAAGATATTAGAAAAAGAACGAAATGAGTCTAAGGAAAACTAAAATAAGTTACGTATAGTGACTTACACTGCTGGAGATAAAAGTAGGAATAAATGAACTAGAAAATAGTAGATTTAATGAAAATCAAATTGGTGCTTCTTTAGAAAACCAGTAAAATATATAAACTGTCAAAGATATAAACAAATGAGAGAAAACAAGAAAAGAAATAATAGTAAGTAACCATTGATGCATAAGTACTTAAAAGAATCATATAAAAAAAGAATTATATGAATCTATTTTCCTCAATTTTCTGTAAGTAATTTGAAAACCTGGATGAGATGGGTAATGTTTTAGGAGAATATAAATTACCGCAACTGACACCAGAAGAGAGAGAAATTTTAAACAGACTGGTTACCATTGAAGAAATGTAGAAAGTTATCTCAGAACTGCTTCCCCCAAGAATGGAAGCAACGACCCCCAATAGTTTCACAAGTAAATTCTGTAAAACCTGTAAGGAAAAATATCAACATTATTTAAAATGTTCCATGACAGAAAATGAAAAAAGGACTTTAAAAAATTATGCTTATGAAGACAAGATAACATAAAATTTGATGCCAGAATCTTACCAAAATAGCATCAAAAAAGGAAAATACAGACAAACTTCAATTACGAATATTGGTACTTAATTTTGAATAAAAAGTCATCTCGAAATCATACGCCAGAGCCCAGGAGGATTTATTCCAGAAATGCAAGGATGGTTGCATTGCCTAACTGTATATAAGAATTGTCAAAGACCTCTGTGGTCCTCAGTAACTGTTTGATTCACATGGTTTCATTTTGGAAGTTTCCATTCTTCTAGCGTTAAAGTAAAGGAGACATTTGCTTTCTCAATATCTTTCAGACTTGGAGTATGTTTGGATGACCAAGGAATTATCTCCAAACCAGGGCATTTATGAAGAAAAATTATCCCAGGCAATGATAATGGAAAGACTTCCAAGCTATGACCTTAAATGTTCCACATTAGGGGTAAACTGGAAATGTGAAGACCTATTTAAGAGGGAGCTGGTAAGTCAGAAGACACACTTTAGTCAGGAGACAGTCACTCACACAGATACCCTCATTGAGAAAAGAGACCACTTTAACAAATCTGGGACAGTTTTTCATCTGAATAGATTATCTTATCTAAAGCGAGTATTTCCCATCGAAGAGAGAATATATAATTTTGAGACAGATAAGAAAGGTTTAAAAACACATTCGTTTGTAAAAAAACACAAGCAAGTCTACGGAGAAAAGAAACTTCTGAAATGTAATGACTGTGAGAAAACTTTCAGCAAAATCTCAACCCTTACTCTTCATCAAAGAATTCATACTGGAGAGAAACCCTACGAATGTATTGAATGTGGGAAAGCCTTTAGCCAGAGTGCCCACCTTGCTCAACATCAGAGAATACATACAGGAGAAAAACCCTTTGAATGTACTGAATGTGGGAAAGCCTTCAGTCAGAACGCTCATCTTCTTCAACATCAGAGAGTTCATACTGGAGAAAAACCGTATCAATGTAAGCAGTGTAATAAAGCCTTTAGCCAGCTTGCACATCTTGCTCAACATCAGAGAGTTCATACTGGAGAGAAACCCTATGAATGTATTGAATGTGGGAAGGCTTTTAGTGATTGTTCATCCCTAGCTCATCATCGAAGGATTCACACTGGAAAAAGACCATATGAATGTATTGACTGTGGGAAAGCTTTCAGGCAGAATGCTTCTCTTATTCGTCATCGGAGGTATTATCATACTGGAGAGAAACCATTCGATTGTATTGATTGTGGGAAGGCTTTCACTGATCACATAGGCCTTATTCAGCATAAGAGAATTCATACTGGAGAGAGACCTTACAAATGTCACGTGTGTGGGAAGGCTTTTAGCCATGGCTCGTCCCTGACTGTACATCAGAGAATTCATACAGGAGAGAAACCTTATGAGTGTAATATCTGTGAGAAAGCCTTTAGCCATCGTGGCTCACTTACTCTTCATCAAAGAGTTCATACTGGGGAGAAACCCTATGAATGTAAAGAATGCGGGAAGGCTTTTCGGCAGAGTACACACCTTGCTCATCATCAGAGAATTCATACTGGAGAGAAACCTTACGAATGTAAGGAATGCAGCAAAACCTTCAGCCAGAATGCGCACCTTGCACAACATCAGAAAATACACACTGGAGAGAAACCTTATGAATGTAAGGAATGTGGTAAGGCTTTCAGTCAAATTGCACACCTTGTTCAACACCAGAGAGTTCATACTGGTGAGAAGCCTTATGAATGTATTGAATGTGGGAAGGCCTTTAGTGATGGCTCCTATCTAGTTCAACATCAGAGACTCCACACTGGCAAAAGACCATATGTATGTCTGGAATGTGGAAAGGCATTCAGACAGAGGGCATCCCTGATTTGTCACCAGAGGTGTCATACAGGTGAGAAACCTTATGAATGTAATGTTTGTGGGAAAGCCTTTAGCCATCGTAAATCTCTTACTCTACATCAAAGAATTCATACAGGAGAAAAACCTTATGAGTGTGAGGAATGTAGCAAAGCCTTCAGCCAGATTGCCCATCTTACACTTCATAAGAGAATTCATACTGGAGAAAGGCCCTATGAATGTAAAGAATGTGGGAAAGCCTTCAGGCAGAGTGTACATCTTGCTCATCATCAGCGAATTCATACTGGAGAGTCATCCTCAATTATTCCCTCCTCCTCGCCCCCATACCACCAAGTCCTCTAGATTCAGTCTTCTAAATGCCTCTCGGGTCTGTCCAGTTTTTTCCAGTCTATGTCCTGTCATCATAGTCCAAGATGAAACCATCTCATTTTTAGTTTTATCATAGTGTTAAAACCATTATCCCTCTTGCTCCCCTCAAGTGCATTTTTAACACTGTAGCCAGCTTAATCTTTTAAAAATAAAAATCTATGTTACTTTCTCATTTAAAACATTTGTCTTTAAGAATAAGATAGTCCATGTAAAGGGCTTAGGACACAACCCTTGACATATGATTAGTGTATATAATTAGGTAAAAGTTTCCTTGCTGTCATGTTCAGCGGGATGTAAAATCTAGTAGGTCAAGACTAAGAAACCTATACATTTTAGAGAAGACAAAGGACTCTCTGGTTTCCCAGGAGGTAGAAAAATGAACACATTCAGAATTGAAAGATTCTGTGATGAACAAGGTAACATGTTGGCTTGCCACTCCCTCTATGAATAAATACAAGGGCTTGTAGCATTGCTGATGAGGAACTCTCACTTTGCCTGGCATTTAGAAGTTAGAATAGGCCAGTGAGAACAAAGGCATTTGGTAGCATGTAGGACTAGTCAGGTATTAAAAACAAACTAAAGTCAGCAAGCAAGAAAACTTGAATAGATTAATAACCATGAATTAAACAGAGACAAGTAGTTTAGCACTTTCACCTGTAGAAAAGCACAGATAATTCCTGTGATGTTTGAATTGTTCTAGAGCATAAAATAAATACAGTAAAGCTGCCCATCTTCTTCTGTGAGACGAAGACTGGTACCAAAACGAAAGCACGCATGCTGCAATTAGCTTATGAATGTGGATGTTAAAACTTAAACTTACTTTTTAAATATTGAAAGGTAGAGTAAGTGGAAAGCTAGACCTGTCTTTGTATAGAAAGAGTCTGGCAAAGATATTTCTCTCTGTGTTAAATATGTAAATTAATCGATAGTCTAGTAAAAATCCCAATATATTTTTAAGTTGACAAGCTGATTCTGATCATCTATAGAATATAGAATTGTGGAATAATAGTAAGTGAGTATAATACTAAGTGAGTGAGTACTACATTCCTTACTATACTCACTCACTTGATATTAACTGAGCATTTACTAATGTGCCAGGTCCTGTTTTAGGTGCTAGGGATATAGCAGAGTGCAAAATATGCAAGTTTTGCCCTCACAGACCTAGTAGGAGAAGACAGACAAAGTTGAAATACATACTATGTGATAGTATGCACTATGTACCATGATGAGAAATCACTGGAAGAGGGAGCTAGGGAGGGATGGCAAGGAGTGCCTTACTATTCCCAGAACATATGGGCATTAGAAGCAGTTAGAAGAAACTGTTAGACACAATGGGTATAAATTAGTCCTGTGATAGATAGTTATGCTTTCAGTGTTGCAGGAAGAGAGAATTGATGGTTTAAGAAGGATCATGAGAGTTCTCTTCACTCATCAATAGTGATTTTTGGGTGTATTGGGGGGTTTCTTGTTTGTTTGTTTCTGGTTTTTTGTAACCTTACTGAGATATAATTTACATACCATACAGTTCATCCATTTAAAGTATACAATTCAATGACTTAGTATGTTCAGATTTGTGCAGCCATTAGCACATTTCATTACCTAAAAAAGAATACCTCCAGCCCTAGAAGAATACTCTTATTACTTGGAGCACACAGAGCTTTTGGATTCTCTCTTTTGACTGTGGCCTGTGGCAGCCTAGAAGGCCATGTGAGGGGAGCACTTATCCAGAGGGCATGAGTGCTGGAAGATGGAGCTTTGGGGCTCTCTTTACTTTGGGATAGAGACTAGGGGATGGGTGGTCCTATTAGATTCCCCTTACATATGGTAGAAGGATTTTTCATTGCAGTGGGAGGAAGATGGAGTAATCAGATGGTGTTGGGACACTTAGCTCTCCGGAAAGACAGAACTGTGCCTTGTGCACTAATGAAGCTCTGAAAGATCTAAGTACAATACTAAAGTACAAGAAAAACTATTTCTGTAATTTTGAGGCCCACCTTCTTAAGTATTACACATAACCCAGGAGCTGGCATTAAGAGAACATTTATGTGTGGAAAATATCAGAGTCAAAGTCAAATATACAAATATGAGATTGAAAGAAAATATTTGCAAACCAATATAATAATTATATCCCTAGGATATAATTATATCAAGGATAATAATCCCTGATATTCAAAGCATTATTACAAATAAATAATAGTAACACCAGCAATGCAGTAGAAAAAATGGACAAAGCTAATGGCCAGTTCAAAGATGGAAACACAGCTAATGGAAATGACCCAATATCACTAGTAATTAAGGAAATGCAAAATAAAGTGATGTTCTATCTACTTTTTTCCCCAATAGGTTGATTTTAAATCATAGAAAAGTGATTATATCTAGTTGTGTCAAAAATAAGACAATTCCATTGTCGGCTATGTAAATTTCTGTGTGTATATACCATTTTAATCATTATTCCTCAGAAACCAAAGTGTACAAAGGTAGGTAAATGTATAATTGCAAAAATAATTTTTGATGGTAAACTCAATAGAAACTATTAGAGTACTGGGTAAATGGGTAAGTTAATTATGGTGTATTCATTCAATAGAATTACATGCAACTGTTGAAAAAAGAACTATAAATGTGCCTATAGCCATAGAAGGATAGTCGTATTATGCTAAATGAAAAACATTTCCAGATCTGTATTCTAGTATAAACTCATAATTATAATATCAAAAATAAAACTTAAAATATGCATTTTTCTGTTTTTCTCTGCCATTTTCTGTTTTCCATCCCTCCTTTGAGGACACCATCTCTTCTTTTCCTTTGAGCAACTGACCGTACTGTACCATATGGCTTTGATGGTCTTGGCTAATCAGATTCTCTCTGGAGTTTGAAAGGCAGTTGGGTCTGTGTCATCTAATGGCAGCTCCCTAAAGGGATGACGCTGGTGTTCTCATGGCTGAGATCTCTGGGGTCACTCTAGTTTTTGTGCTTTTGAAGGCTCTAATTCCACGAACTACCCACTATTCTTCCGGTACTTCATTTTTTACCTACGTTGCACATTTGCTTGCAATTAAAGCAGCTTAACCACAGTTTGGTATGAAAATTGGGTAAGGCTGTAGAATCTTTGGAAAATTTGAGGTATTAGGGATTGGTTTTTAAGTGAGATGGTACAACTAAGAGTCCCATTTCTTTTCCAGCCTAAGAAAGTGAGAGCGCATGGTGTGCACTGGGTAAACATCGAAGTAAATTATTATTTGTAGTCACCTGAGATGAGTGGAGGTCAGGGATCCTGGATTATGGCGGTTTAAAGAGGAAGAGAAATGCTAAGTCCAAAGAGTGTATATGATGCCGGTATCTAATTGCTTTGGATGATTTAAAGCTCAGATCTTGAACTTCCAGCGTCAAGACAAAAAACTTCAACTAAGGATATTTGTATGATATTGTTGAAAAATGTGTTATGCTATTTGAAGTCATAGGGTTAAGATTACTCAACCAAACAGAGATTCCTTTTATGATTTGCTAAGGTGGGATGCTCTTAA
>CM052888.1:48161945-48175732 GCA_028534135.1 Potos flavus
GGGGGGGGGGGGGGGGGAAGACTGGGACCTGCCTGCACAGAGCAAGCCGGGGGACTTTCTGATCCCGTCACACCAGCACTGCTAGGGGCACAGACAAGGTCGCGCCAGGCTGCGCAGAGCCAGTGACACTCCTGGAGTGCCGCGGGGACATCTTTATATGCCGACCCACCCTGCAGAGGTGAGGGGGCAGCAACCTATCACACTCCTTTTTGCTCCAACAAAATGTCATGCCCTGCACTCCCAGGAGCCTATGTGCAAGGAGTTTTCCTGGGGACAGGGGCCTAAAACTGCATTTACTGGGGGGAAGGGACTGAGGACCCCAACCCAGGCTCCCCCTAGCTCTCGGGCCGCCCACTGGAATCTTGTTTTTCCCTATTTTTTTTTACGAGAAAGGCTTTAATTTGAGCAGATTTTTTTTTCCTTCTGTCTGTGAGGCCACAGCGCCCCCAAGTGATCGACACGGTAGTTTGAGAAAAGAGGACCTCCTTGGAGGTAACCGCAGAACATAATTCTATTTACCGCAGTTTACATTTGGTCTCTTTCCTTTTTCTCTGTTTGGAGGTAAGACGTATTGGTGATTTCTCTAACTACACTGAGAGCTCACATTTATCTCTGTCCCCTCTCCCTGCACGCCCCTGTCCTTCCCATTTCCCCTTGAGACTCCTGCGAGGCTCAGGTCCATGCGGGCGCTTGGCCAGGCTCCGGTCCCTGTGATGGAATCAGATGCTGACAGAGGGGTTTCTGCGCAGACATCTGGTGGAGGCGGCTGACACCTGGGGCTGGCCCCCCAGTGCGTCTGCCTCTGCATTCAAGCGTCCCCTTCTCACAAGGACACCCGTCATGTTGGACGAAGGCCCCGCCCTAAGGCCCTCATTTGAACTTGATTACCTCTACTAAGGACAAAGACCCCGAGTCCGACTACGGTCACATTCTGAGATACTGGGGGTTCGGACTCCCATGTCTCAGTCTTTCTTTTCTTGGGGGGGGGCGGTGGGGCACAATTTAGCCCATAACAGTTCAACATAGCTTTGTGAAGAAAACAGCTTTAACAATCATTTAAAGGAAAAGAATATGTAAGCTGTTCCACTGTCCTTTTTTTTTTAAGATTTTATTTATGTATTTGTCAGAGAGAGAGAGCACACGAGAGGGAGCACAAGCAGGGGGAGGGGCAAAGGGAGAAGCAGGCTCCCCTTTGAGCAAGGAACCCGATGCGGGACTCCATCCCAGGACCCTGGGATCACGACCTGAGCTGAAGGCAGACGCTTAACGACTGAGCCACCCAGGCCCTCATTGTCCTTTCTTTGAAGAAAATGTCCCCTCTTATGATTTCAGCAAGGGTGGACAAGGGTCCCTAAACACTTACGCCTGAAGCCGATATATCACTGTAGGGAAACTGTCACTGTCTTCCATCAGAGAAAAAACAGTAACATTCCCCTTGGCAGAAACTCAGACCATTTCTGATTCTCTTTGGTAAAATCACACCTGCTATTGTTTTTATTAAAAATGAGGTGAATTTCAATTACAAACTTCAATTAGGGACTTCTGCTTCTGGCCAAGCTGGAGTAATAGGGACCAGATTGCCTCGCTCTGAAACAATCATAAAAGGGACAAAACACAGTGGTTTTTAAGACCGTGGACACCAGGCTGCGAAGGACGGTGATGACTGGCATGTGTGGGAGGTGAATGATTGCCCCAACTTCCTGTCTTCAGAGAGTTTCCAGGTCATGGTGCCGGGGAGGAACCGGGCAGAGCCTTGCGGACCCCCCGAGCTGAAGGAGGAGCAGGGGCCCAGGCTTGATGGGAAAGAGCACGCAACAGGATAGAGCAGCAGGGAGAGAGAGGAGTCAGGAGAGCCACCAGGGCCCCCCGGGAGCACTTGGCAGGGCCGTGATCTGAGGCTCAGGAAGGGACCACCCGAAAGAGTTGGTGTAAACAGTACCCAGCACCCACACTCGGCAGGGACACGTGTTAACAGAAAGCACGCTCTTCTGGCTTTAAAAGAAGAAAAAGCACAACAGTGATTCCCAACTACCCTCAGGAAACGTTCTTAGCGTGACCCACAAGAAACCGACTACCTTCGTCCTCAGCCTCCTCTCTGGGCCCGGCCTCTGTCTCAGTCAGCTGGGCCACTAAGTGCTGTGTAACAAACAGTCCCTCCACTCACTGGCTTGCTCCTGGATTACTCCTATTAAGGCCCTGAACCGCCCTAAGAATTTCTCCCATTCTGTGCCCCCTGTGCTGTGAGGAAGCCCATGCTAGCCACCGGGAGATGTCTGGCCAGCCCCGAGGACAGCACGGGGCAGGAGCCCAGGCCCCAGACGGAGGGCCCCACATGAGCCAGCCCAGCCACCTCTGGCTGTCCGGGCCACCTCCGATGAAACGCCATGGTGGAGCAGAGGGGAGGCCTCCCTGCCGAGCCCTGCCCGACTTCCTACACCACAGAATAATGAAACGAACATAGTAAAACGTTTTTCCTCGTGACATACGTGAGTAGAAAGGTTCTTTCCTGTATTTGAATAATTCCTGCTAGCTTTTTAGTGGTTTAAAAAAAAAAAAAAAGCTGCAAATTTCTGAGCGCTCCCCAAGGCCTATGCGAGAGGTATTTTTTTTAAATCCTCAAATATAAAACTAAACCAGACCCCCCACAAAAGCCCTCGGTGGCTTAAAACCACAATCCTTTATTCTTGAGCCCACAGGTCGGTGCATTCGCTGGGAGGTTCTGCGCGAGGCGAGCGCCAGCTCTCGCCCTCGCTGTGCTGTTCAACCTGCATTCAGGGACTTAGCGTCTCTGATCCTCATTTGGAGCTCCTGCTGGGCCTGTAGCCTGCGCCCCGCCCCTGAGGAGGAAGAGTCCCGCCCCCATACTCCTGGCCCCGCCCCCACGCGAGCCCCCAGCCGGCCACCGTCCCTCCGCGCGCAGGGCGGGGGAAGCTTCCGGGCCCTGGCGCTGCGCCTTCCGGGAATTGTAGTTCTCGGGGGTGGCGCGCGAGCCCCGTTGTCCCGCCGCGCACGCGCAGTCCGCACCGGCCTGGTGCTCAGGCCCACCCGGGTGGTCGCGGCCGTGACCTGTGCGGCCGACTTGTCCGAGCCACCGCGGGGCCAGGGACTACTGGGGTCCGCGCCGGCCGGGCAGGGCCGGAGACCGAGGAGAACCTGATCTGACCCCACCGAGCTCGGGGGGAGCCGCCCACGGCCTTCGGAGCTGGCGCTGGGAGGCGAGGGCATCGGTGTGCGGGGTGCGCGTGCGCGGGTGGGTGTGCGCGCGGCTGTGCATGTCGGTGTGTCGCTGGAGGTTCGTGACTGCAGCGCGGTGTGCATGTGCGTCACTCCAGAACTGTGTGTGCTTCCGTCCCCGCGTGTGTTTGCACCTGCGTGCCCGTGCAGGTGTGCGCCGTGCGTGTGAGTCCGCCCCTGTGTGCTTGCGTGAGGGTGTGTGCCCTTGCGGGTGTGGAACTGTGGCTGCAGCTCTGCAGGTGAGTCCGCCCCTCCCCACGTCACTGGGTTTACACGTGACTGATCTGCCGGCAGGTGCCCCATGAAGGGGGAGCAGCGCGCGTAAGTGAGCAGGTGTCGGCCCTTGGAGACCCGTGCCCATGGGTGCCCACCGTTCTGGGTGTGCAGTGTGTGACTCCACGTGTGTCTGGGTGTGCTGCTGTCCACGGTGTTTTCCGATGGGCGTGTCTGCCAGCCTGCATCCTCCTGGGTGCCTGGCCAGGACTGCAAGGGGAGGTCTGCAGGGGTAAGGGTGCGCAGGAGACGCCGCGCAAGCCCGGGGTCGCTGGGTCTCCGCACACGGGGCAGACGCTGCGCACGTGTGACTGCGTGTGTCTGGGTGTGGCACCGTGGGTGGTGTGACTCCGTGTGCGTCTGCCTGGGAGTGCGTCTGCGTCTCTCCTCCGGTGGCCTGCCTGTCTGCGCGCCCGTGCCAGGACTACCCACCCCCTGCACGCATGCCCCCCGCCCCGGCGTCTTCCTTCACGGCTCCCACTTCTCTCGCTCGCAGGTGCTTCCCGGACCCACCGGTGCTCGGCGGCCAGAGCAGGGGTCACAAGCGGAGGGACGTGGACAGGACCCAATGCTTGCAGGACCACAAGGTGGGTACCCCTGCCCTCTCTGGGGACACAGCTGGGCCTGACTCTGGCCTGAGGGCTGCCTGTGGAGACGGCACCAGAACTGGGCCTGGCTCTCACCACTGCACCCAAGACCCTGCTTGGTCTGACCCTCGCCCCCACCACACCTCATCTCCCCCACTACCTGCCTCAGTTATTCTGCTCCACACACACGCACACGCACACGCACACACACACACACACACACACACCCAGCTCCTTTGCTTTCCCTCTGTCACCCCAGCCGTGGCCCTGCTCGGGACCTCTGCCCCTGCTGCACGCGTGGCCCAGAACGCTCACTCCTTCACTCCGGGTCTGCACTCCCAAGTCTTCCCCCTGAGGCCTGGGCAAATGCAACAGCCAGTGCAAAGGCCCTGAGTCAGGAGCATGCCCGGGATGTCTGTGGAACAGGGGGAGGCCCACGGTTGGAGCAGTAGGAGCCCAAGGCGGGCCAGCGCGCGGTGGAGAGGAAGCTCTGGAGCCAGGTGGCCCAGGGGTGGGTACTGCCCCTTCTGGGAACGTGACTGAGGAGCAGCGAGCTAACACGCGGTGGGAGCTTAAAGGATGCCAGAGTTTGGGAGCTCCCTGTTCCTCTGGGCGTGATTTTTCTCCAGCGAAGAAAACTCTCAGCTCCGACTGACATAACCAGGGACTGCACACTCGGTGGGGGGAGGGGGCTCTGCCTCGGGCTCCTTGCTCAGCTGGGAGCCTGCTCTCCCTCTCGTCCCCACTTGTGCTCTCTAACAAAATAAAATCTTTAAAAAAAAGAGCTATCAGAGTCATATTTTTGTAAGGACCTTTTAAAACTGTTTTCAGTTCGTTAAGTCAGTGATTCTCAATCGGGGATCATTTTGACCCACGGGGGACACTTGGAAATGTCTGGAGACGCTTTTGGTGGTCACACGGTGGGGGGGCGCACAGGACGGCCCGCAACAAAGAGCGATCTGACCCCAGCTGGCAGGAGTGTGGCGGCTGAGACCCTGCACTAAGCCTTTTCCAGCCCAAGACAAATGACCAACCTGCTCGGTTCTCTTCTTTTCTTTCAGATTCAGCCGCGAACAGGTGAAAACAGGCAGGAGCTCGGGAAGCGGGGATGGAAGGACTCTTGCCCGACGCCGCCCCCCAGGGCTCCGAGGCGGGAGAAACCTGGGAACAAGAGGGTCCGGTCAGCCACCCGCTGGAAAACCAGGAAAGCCGTCTGAAGCCAGAGGCCGTGGCCCACGGGGAGGACCCCGCCGGGGACGGGGACGGTGCGCGGGCGCAGCATGAACTCGGCGGGACTCCGGGAAGCGGGTCGAGCCCGCCCCGTCCCCAAACCCCCCAAGCCGACAGCGGGCCCCGGAGGCGCAGGGCTCCGAGAAAGAACCCGAAGCAGAAGCAGGCCGCGCCCGGGGCGCAGGAGCGAGGGGGCGGCCCCCGGAAGCCGTGGAAGTGCGGGGACTGCGGCAAGGCCTTCAGCTACTGCTCGGCGTTCACCCTGCACCAGCGCACGCACACCGGGGAGAGGCCGTTCGCGTGCGCCGAGTGCGGCAAGGCCTTCAGCCAGAGCGTGCACCTGACGCTGCACCGGCGCACGCACACGGGCGAGCGGCCCTACGCGTGCCCCGAGTGCGGCAAGGCCTTCAGCCAGGGCTCCTACCTGGCGTCGCACTGGCGCACGCACACGGGCGAGCGGCCGCACCGCTGCGCCGACTGCGGCAAGGCCTTCGCGCGCCCCACGCACCTGGCCCAGCACCGGCGCGTGCACACGGGCGAGCGGCCATTCGCGTGCGGCCAGTGCGCCAAGGCCTTCCGCAGCCGCTCGTCGCTGCTGGAGCACCAGCGCATCCACACGGGCGAGAAGCCGTTCGCGTGCGCGCAGTGCGCCAAGGCCTTCCGCTTCTCGTCGGCGCTCGTGCGCCACCAGCGCACGCACACGGCCGAGCGGCCCTACGCCTGCGGCCAGTGCGCCAAGGCCTTCACGCAGATCGCGCACCTGACGCAGCACCGGCGCGTGCACTCGGGCGAGAAGCCGTACGCGTGCCCCGAGTGCGGCGCGCCCTTCAGCCAGAGCGCCTCGCTCGCCGAGCACCGGCGCATCCACACGGGCGAGAAGCCGTACGCGTGCGCGCAGTGCGGCAAGGCCTTCACGCAGGTGTCGCACCTGAGCCAGCACCAGCGCGTGCACACGGGCGAGCGGCCCTACGCGTGCCCGGACTGCGGCCGCGCCTTCAGCAGCCGCTCGCACCTGCTGCAGCACCGGCTGGCGCACTCGGGCGCCAGGCCCTACAGGTGCCTGGAGTGCGGCGTGGCCTTCAGCCACGTGTCCTCCCTCCTGGAGCACCACAAGGTGCACACGGGCGAGAGGCCCTACAGGTGCGCGCAGTGCGGCAAGGCCTTCAGCCAGGGCTCGTCGCTCACGCTGCACCAGCGCACGCACACGGGCGAGCGGCCGTACGCGTGCCCCGAGTGCGGCAAGGCCTTCAGCAACCGCGCCTACCTCATCCAGCACCACATCGTGCACACCGGCGAGAGGCCCTTCGAGTGCGGCGGCTGCGGCAAGGCCTTCGGCTTCTCCTCCGCGCTCACCCGCCACCAGCGCACGCACGCCGACAAGAAGCCCTACTCGCGCGGCCGCTGCGGCGACACCTTCGCGCAGCGGCCGCACCTGACGCGGCACCTGGGCCGCCGCCGGGAGGAGACGCCGGCGGGCGGCGGGGGCGGCGAGCCTGCAGACGCGGGAGCCGACGCGGGAGCCGGCCGGCGGGAGGACGAGGGCTGACGCCCCGCGCGCGCCCCCGCCAGCCCCGGCCGCGCGCCCCGCGCGTCCACGGCGCACTTCCGGCCGCGCGCCCCTCTGCGCCCGGTGCCGCGCACGCGGGAAACCCGGCGCTCGCAGAGGCTCACACGCGGCGGGGAGGGCGCCCCGGGGCCGGCGCGCGCCCCCACGTCCACCCGCGGACCCCCGCCGCCTCCAGCCCAGAATCATAATGTGACCCACGGCAGCGAACCCGAAGACGCGTCTGTGCGCCCCCGGCGAGCCTTTGAACGGTGCAAGGTTCTGTGAGCCAGGAGGCATTTGTTCCCTAAACTTAGCTGCGGAAGAGGTTCCTTCGGGGAAGTGGGCACGCTGACGAAGGGGGCGGGGTCTGAGGGAGAAGGGTGGAGTCTCGGGACTCCAGCAGGGCTTCCCGCACGAGAGCGAACCAGAGAAGGACAAGTTCTAGAAGAGGCTGCCTCTCCCTTGACAGACCGAAAGGCCGTTTCCAGCGGGGGACACACTCTCCCCTGCTCCAGCTTTCTCGCCCGCAGCTCAAGACCCTCCCTCTCGTGGTGGCGTCAGTTAGCGGCTGCTGCGAACAGTCATCCAGAGCGCAGTAGTCCATTTACCATTCTCCATGGCGGCTGTTTCTCTGGGTCCGGACCAGGCTCGGCGGATCTTGGCTAGCCTCCCTGAGGCCTCTGTGGTCAGCTGACGGGTGGGTGGGGGCTGGCCGGCCCGGGACTGCTCGGCTGGGCCAACTCGGCTGTCTTCCTCAAGACTCACGTCCAACCTGGGTTTGCGCTCACAGCAGCAGCAGGAATTTGGGAGAGCGGGCACGCGCGAGCACAGTGTCAAGCCTCTGATTATGTCAGGTTTGCTTCTAGACCTGTCGGCCCAAACAAGCATCACAGCCGAGCCTGGGGGCAGAGTAGGAAGGGCCTTCCCAACGGTGTGATGAGACAGAAGAGAGTAGTCACCTACTATCCCAGTGAGGTCATTTATAGGCCTACGGCATGAGCGCTACAAAATTACATTGTGGGTAACACATTTCTTGGGTCCACAATTAGCAAATTAAAAAAAAAATCCTACCCCTATCCTCCTCCATCCCCTCTCCCCAACAGGTCCCCCTCCCTAGAAGCCCACTGTGTTCCCCAGATACTTGATACAGATGCTCCCTGGGTCCAACCTGTCCCGTTCCAGGAGGGGACAGAGCAGCTTCAAGAGCATGGGGGAGTGGGCCGGAAAGGTCTGGGGTCCCACCAGCTGGCGTCGCAAGAGTTCCCGGGAAATGCAAGCTGAAGTCTGCAGCCCCCTCCCCCAAGCCAACCTTCCCGGGACCCCGTTCGTCCAGGGAGACCCGAGCAGAGGAGAAGGACAGACCAGAACCTCATGAACCCATAACTGTCAGGTGGTGATACACGCTACGCAGACGGTGACCAGCGGAGGGGGGGCTATTTGGGGACCACGTGGGAGGCCTCTCCGAGGAGAGGAGACAGCGACAACGCTGGAGCGGAGCACTGCGGGAGGTGAGGGCGCCACCTCAGCTTCTGGGGGAAGAGCCTTCCAGGCAGAGGTCCATTCCGGAGTCGGCGCAAAGGTCCAGAGGCAGGCGGATGATGGGCTCAAACAGCAGAAGGCCGGTGCGGATGGAATGGAGGGAGGGGTGCGAGCGCAGGCCAGTTCCCGCAGGGATGGGCGGCCACTGTGAGGGCTTTGGCTTTTACCTGCTGAAGCGAGTGGGTTAGGAATGGTCTTCATTATGGTTTTATGGGATCTGTCTGGCTGTCGAGTGGAGAATGGAACATCAGGGGTGTGGGTGGATACTTCCATCGTTGACGAAATGAGGTTCTGGCATGTGACCTGTCTGGCTGTCGAGTGGAGAATGGAACATCAGGGGTGTGGGTGGATACTTCCATCGTTGACGAAATGAGGTTCTGGCATGTGACAGAACCCAAATGAATGACCACTGCTTATATGATTTATATTATTTTCTGATTATTTCCCAAAAATCTGATGAAGACTTGTGGCACGGGCTGAATGGATCACAGCCCACAGCCCCCACAGCAGCGCCTCTGGCCTGGACATCTAGGGCGATCCCCATGGGCATCTCCCTATTTCCACCTTTGCCCTGTCCCTGCTGTCCATTCTCTGCCTGTTCCCATGACAACTTGTTCCTGCCTCCAGCTACCGTCCTCTCCGTACCTTACTTCAAGGTTCCAGTTCCTGTGGCAGAGAAGGGGTGGGAGGTGGGAGTGGGTGTGACGAGAGTCTGTCCCGTGTCCCCCACTTTGCCGCTTGGAAGAGAAGATCAGGGTGGTGGTGGTAGCCATCCTCCCAGCCATCTGGAGAAAAAGAAGGAGGTCACCCCTGAAAGGGACCATAGCCCTGAGGCCAAGAGAGAGGAAAGGTCTTAGTGATATTTTTAGGCCCCAGGAACTAGCTATACATTAAGACAGTTTCATCGTGAACTTTGGTGGTGTAACATGAATCAATAATTAATCAATAATGAGTTTAAGCTCATCTGAATTGAGCTTCTGTTATTTACAACCAATAAATCCTAATGAATGTAACAGCTGAGGCTTTTGTTTCTTTTAAGGGACTGTTGTTGCTTGTGGGATGCAATCGGCTGGCAAGGAGGATGGGGACAAACAGAATCCAAGGCTTCTTCCCGCCCTGATTTCTTTGGCAAACTCAGGAGAAGCGACTGGAAGTCCTATCAAAACAAAATGATACAAAGAGTCTAAATACACACACACATACACACACACTCATGAATTAAAAAAGATCAGGATGGAAATACCAACCTCTATCAGACAAGGTAAACTAAAAGCCAAAGGATGAAGTTGGTTCAAAGACAATCATTTTCTATTTCACAAAGTATTCAGAATCAGGTTTGAACTATACATTTATTGCGTGGCTACTCTGTGCCTGGCCTTGTGCTTGGTGCTTTACCTTTATTCTTTAATTGGCAAAGGCATAACATTATGTGCTGTAACTTATATGCATCAGATAACACTGGCTGAACACATAAAGCAAAGGTTACAAAAATATATCGACAAACATAGTTACACTAACAGATTTTCACATGACCTTATTGGCTTTTGACAGATAAGGTGAGCCAGAATTAAATAACACATGAGTCTAAGCAATATAATTGATAAGACCGAGTTAGTTTACAGACATGTGGAGTTTTGACTCCCACAGACTAAAAATACATATTCACCTTAAATGTACATGTACAAACATTGGGTGTGTTGTAGGCCACAATAAAAGCTTTTAAAAAGGTGTTGAAAGCAAATATATTAGAGGCCACATTCTTTGTTCACAGTGCAGTAAATCATTAAAACAAAACTATTTTTAAATAAACGTGATCACTGAGTTTAAAGTACTCTTTATATTGTAGAAACACTACAATATAACATTTAGACAATGACATAAACGAGAATACAAATTACCAAACTTTAAGATGTGGCCAAGGCTATAATCAGAAGTACATTTATTATTAAGTATGCTACTTCAGCAAATAATTTTGTAAAAAGAGATTATAAATGAATTAATTATCTGACATAAAACAAAGGATAGAAATAAGAAAATCACAAACTAAAGAAATATGGATATAAATAAATCCCAATGCTAGTTCATAGAAAAGTAATCATAGATGAGGTAAAACTTTGATAAATCTAATAATGAGTCAACCACAAACAGAAGTTGAAAGGAAAAAAGAGGTTAGAACAAAATAAAGGGAAGTTTTTCATTTAATTATAGAACAGTATTCATAGGGCACCTGGGTGGCTCAGTTGGTTAAGCCTCTGCCTTCAGCTTAGGTCATGATCTCAGGGTCCTGGGATCGAGCGCACATCAGGCTCCCTGCTCAGCGGGAAGCCTGCTTCTCCCTCTCCCTCTCCCCTTGCTTGGGTTCCCTCTCTCACTGTGTCTCTCTCTGTCAAATAAATAGATAAAATCTTAAAAAAAATAGTATTCATAATTTAGCTAACAATCTGAAAAGTTCAGTGGAATGAAGAATTTCCTAGGGCGTAAAAATCACTAGAAATCCACCAACATTAATGAAGGAAAAAGTATTCCCAAGTCGATAACATAGGAAGAAACTGAGAAAGCCCCCCAAGAATTTAGCTGAAACTTTCTCCCCAGACTCCAGGCCCTGATTCCTGGTGAATTCTTTCAAAACGTCAAGGGAGTGACACTTCTTAAGCTACAGAAACTACTCTAAGGCTTAGACAACAATAAAAGGGACGTCCTTCTATGATGCAAGCCTCGCCATGCTACCGAAACGTGACAAAGATAGCACCGATCTTAGGTACGAAGAGAGAGGCCAGGGTCATCCATAAAATATCAGGAAGTACAATTCAGAGTCTGGAAAGACTGGCGCAGCACGATCTTAAGACTACCGAGATGATGTGATATTAATTTCATCAATCCCAAGTTGCACATTTTTTCTTCCTCTCTGAAGCCGGGACGCAGCTTCCGGTCGGTGGCATCTTACAATGAAGAAGCATGTTTTTCTTTCTCGGTCGTATAGAAAATAATATGTGTTTTACAATCAACGATGTCTTAAGTTTGATGAAATACAATAAAGCAAAAATCTAAACCCCACCCCAGAAGGTTAAATATAAAAAAAAAAATCATCGGGTGCCTAGGTGGCTCTGTTGGTGGAGTGTCTGCCTGTGGCTCAGGTCATGATCCTGGAGTCCCAGGATCGAGTCCCACATCAGGCTCCCTGCTGGGTGGGGAGTCAGCTTCTCCCTCTGACCCTCCTCCCTCTCGTGCTCGTGCTCTCTCTTATTCTCTCCCTTTCAAATAAATAAATAAAATCTTAAAAAAAAAAATCACCTTGATGGATGTTTAAAAGGCATTTGCTAGTAAACCGATTCCTGATTTTTAACCAAGACGTTTCCTTAACAAGAAAGAGCGCGTCAATTTCAGAACGCTCGTCATTATGGTCGTTAAATGTGGAACATCATAGGCATCCCTGTTAAAACCAGGAACAAAAACAGGACACACACTACCAAGACTATGGTGGTTTGCTGTGGAGCTTTCCACCACTCCACAAAGCCCTGGAACAGAGAGAGAAAAAAAGTATGAATATTAGAAACGGAGGGGCCGCCATTGTTTCTTGCCTGGCACAGAGTATGAGCTCCGTAAACCTTTGTCAAATGAACACAGGAACGGAAAGACATACCACGATGAAGGATGGGAAGACAAAATGTTAATGGCGACAATTCTTCCCCAAATTAGTGATGAGTACAGTGCAAAAGGCCTTAAAATAGCAGGGAAGCTTGGGAAATGGGTAGGACATACTGAGTTATCTGGAAAGCCAGTGGTGACATGAAAAAAAATTCCTGAAAAGGAAGAGAAGTGGATGGAGCAGACCTTATGAAATGTTCGACATAAGCAGCTGTGAGACCTGGCAAAGCCTCAGAAAAACTTGGAGGATATTTTTCAAATATCTGGGTTCCGCCCTTGGATTTTGCTGACGCAGTAAATCTTGGATAGGACCAGAAAACACAGATTTTTATGAAGGTCCTCATCATTCATGCTATAGAAAAAAATAGGACAACTTGACAAATATTTATTTTTCTGTAGCAACCACAACACCAAAAATCTGACAATTCATTAACTGGGGAAATGGGTATGACATAGCCCATTACAAAATATTTGGCAGCTGTGAAAAGTCAATTTAAAAAAGAACAAAGGTGATCAATATATATATCAATATGGAAAGTTATCCAGAATATTTATTATGAAGACACCAGATGGCAGGATAATAATTTTACTATAATCTCTCTTTGGAGGTTTTAAGAAATTTATGTGAGTTATTGTAGGGCTCTGTTTATAGGAAGCTCAACGATAGGAAAAATTAATTGATCAGAAATCAGAAATGTGGTTGCCTCGGGGTGAAGGAGTGAGAGAGACCAGAAAGGAAGATGAAGGGATTTCCTAGGATATTGGCAACGCTCAGTATCTTCATTTGGGGTGTTGGTTACACACACACACACTCACTGATTGGGGCATTTTATTGAAAATACTTAAAACAATTTTTTAAAGCTGAGTATGAGGTTAAGAAAGTGTAATAAATACAGGTCATCTGCAACGCAGAAGTTTCACACACCTACACACACACACACACACACACACACACACACACCCCATACCACTAATAATAGAGCCACCTGGTTCCCCTTTGGCGCTCTCCCAAGTGCTCTGCAGACTGGCTGCTAACCACGGCTTATCGCTATGTCTGTGATTGCCCCCTTCTGAGAAATACCCTTCGCTACTGGGAGCCCTCTGCCTAGAGAATCACACGGGAGGTCGTCCACTCCCGGGACGGGGCGGAGCGGGCTCTCCACTGGCTCAGAGGAGGACGAGGGTCGAGGACTACTGACGCTCCAGAGCTCCTCGTGAGCTCGGGCCTGGGCTGAACCCCAATTAAACTCCCTCTCGCCTCCACATCCCTTGGCATCAGGGAAACACAAATCCAAACCACAGTGAGACACCACCCCACACCAGTCAGAATGGCTAAAATTAACAAGTCAGGAAACAACAGATGTCGGCAAGGACGCGGAGAAAGGGGAACCCTCCTACACTGTTGGTGGGAATGCAAGCTGGTGCAGCCCCTCTGGAAAACAGTGTGGGGGTTCCTCAAGAAATTAAAAATAGAGCTACCCTATGACCCAGCAATTGCACTACTGGGTATTTACCCCAAAGATACAGATGTAGTGAAAAGAAGGGCCACATGCACCCCAATGTTTATAGCAAACTATGGAAAGAGCCTAGATGTCCATCAACAGATGAATGGATCAAGAAGATGTGGTATATATACAATGGAATACTATGCAGCCATCAAGAGAAATGAAATCTTGCCATTTGCAAGGACGTGGATGGAACTAGAGGGTATTATGCTAAGCGAAATAAGTCAA